>KI915040.1:25006676-25078139 GCA_000473445.2 Anopheles farauti
TATCGTTATTACACGAGCGGGTGGATATTTTATGCCAAACGCCGCGCCGGAGCCCACTTTGACAGAAAATATCCAAAATCATCTGACACTATTTTTCCTCGTCTAATAACAGCATAATCAAGTTACAAAGCAGTGGCGCTACAATTTGTACCGTGCGTCGGTGTGGTTCGAGCCCCTTCGGAAAAGAATCGAGCGCTGGCTGTAATAAATTTTACTTCCATAATGAATGATCGTAATGGAAACGAATGGCACACCATCGATCGCCATTTTGCCACGGAAGGACGGAAGGAACGCGCACGGTACGGTTTCGCGGAAACAAAGCGGCACGCCCAACATGATGGCGCAATTTTCCACCGCCGTATGTGTGGGGCGGTTGGAAAATGTTTAAAATTGTAAAATAAAATCAACTTCCACATTTGCACCCGCGACGCGCGGATGATGTGCGGTTTTTCAATTACGTACTACGTAACTTCCCGCCCTTTCTTTTGTACAGCGTTATTTTCGGTCACTGTCGGTATTGCAGTGTGTTTGTAAACAGTCGAGCACCTTCGCATAAACTTTTTCACAATACTTTTCATTCCATTACGGTCCGCACAGCGAACAATCCAACCCCGCAATCCTTTTCCACGCAGCGGTGGAAAAGTGCGTTAAAGCAGCATTAAAAATTGAAAAGTCGAAAATGCGTGGCCAAACAATGCCAACGCTTGCTGATTTTAAACTTGATTGATGGATATTGAGGGTGCCGTGGTGCGAGGGTGGTTAGAGAAAGAGGGAACGGTGAAGTCGGTTCAGCAACTGAGCAAAGAGACATGGGTGGGAAAACCGATTCCCCAGCGCCAACCACAGCACACGGGTTAACCGAGCGTCGAGCGTACCGACGCAATGAATGGCCACCGGAGCCACTCGTTCCGGTTTGATATCTTTCAACGCCACGATCGGTTTGGTTTGGAAAATTGTCATTAATAACAGACTCCCTTCAGGGCGTGCTCTCACGCACACACTCACTAATGGGCAACCGATGATGAATAGGCGTTACCTTGCCGCATCGTAAACGCGAAGGTAAAATTGATTGGTGGGACGCTTTTACTGTGATTGCCAGTTTGGAGAGATGTCAATGTTTACTCTAGCAAGCATTAGGAAGAACCATTTTCAACTTAAAACTTTTATTTAAATTTGTTTGCCTGTGTTTAATTTCCTCCCATTTTTTATTAGCTTTTTTTACACCAAATAATAATAGCAATCAGAACAGGTGTTGGATTCCAAAAAATATGCATCGGAAAATGTACCTAGTGGTTCTTGAGTGGCAATGCAATTGTCTATAGATTCTGAAGCAGTTATGAAATACGGACCGATACTGTGAATCGTGAGATTCATCCACGCTCAAATCAATCCTCACGCGTACCAGTAATGACACAAATGTGACAGTTTCTCAGTCACTTTATTTCACAGCTTTCCACGGTCGGAAAATCTTCCTGCGTTTTCATTTCCATACACCAAGGTCACGCGTTGCCGCATAATACATCATCGTGAATTATGCCTCCTGTTTGGTTTGGCTACGTGTGATTTTATTCTAATATTATTCTCATTTTTTACCTATCTTCCTGTACCGGAGCCGGGTTTGGTTGATGTAATCAGATGGGTGTATGCAAACGCGTCCCATACATCACTCAACTTGCTTACCGGCGACTCATTGTTGCTGCAGATACTAAACGTTGCGTAAGATTGATGGCAAATCCTGAAAAATCTGATAAGAGAAAAACATTAACGGAAACCACAGCAAGATAAGCGGTGAAAGTAATTGTTACTCTCATAGATTCTGGGTTATTTATATCTCAAATGGTAAGTCTTTCTACGAGTAATAAAGACATATCATCTAGCAAAATAAATATTTACAAAGAAATGTTAGCAATCAAACAAACGAAGAAAAAAACCCCGATAGATCTATTACATTGCATTATTGATCCTGTTTTGATAAAACTTTAACAACAAAAGTTTAGATATCATTGCTGAAAGATAAAATAAAATAAATAATCTCATTGAAAATGAGCAGTAACGCAAAAATTATTATAAATTCTGCACCCTGGTTTTAAAATGCTCAATTTGACAGCGTTTGGCTACAGCTGACTAACGACAGCAGCTCCATCTGTCGTGATTTATTTGACAGATTCATTGCAAGCGTTTTTTCAGCTCCGAAAACTGCTACGGAGAATGGAAAAGAGAAAAAAATGATGATTGACTAGATTACTAGTAGGAACTAATATTCGTAGATAATCTACAACGGTCTTCGATATGATCACAATCATCTAGAGAGTATTTGTTACGATTTATGTACTTAAAATCTCTCATTAGCAAACAAGACATAATGGAAACGTTGTTGTATTTCACTGGAACTACACCCCATTAACCAAGATAAGCGGCATCTTTACGGCAACATAAACATCATACTTTACTCTCCCATACACCTTCGATAGCAGCATTTGTTGATCCAATCGTCACCGAACACCAGCTCCACACACGCCTTAAGCGTGAAGCTCACCCTGATGGTTCCAATTTAGACATCAACCGGCAGTAGCAGGTACCCCACTAGGGCATTCAAATACCACCACGCAGCTAATGCTAATCCTGTCGCGCTTTGCCGGATGCCCTCCCGTGCACGCGCGCACATGATGTTTACGCGACCATTAAATCTAAAGTTAATTGGCCCCACGGAGTTCTCCGTTCATCCGCTGCGTTCGTGTCCCCGCCGGGGCTCCTTTTGCAAAAAGAAACACCTACCTTTGCAAATTAATAGCATTATGCGTACACGTCTTTAGCAATCTCCGCCCGTGGTACGTGACGCAAATTGTGACTTTTTGGCGGGCTTTTTCACGTTTTGTAAGACGCTTCCTTTTTTTTTTTTGAATTCAATATCCTTCTTTCACGATCCGGCCGACAAGCCGGTTTCCAAGCTGTGCGCAAATTTGAGCTTCTCCCATTTCCGGTGTGCGTCGTGTGGGGGGAGGTGTCCCCTCATCCGCGACCCCACCCCCGGTGCATGTATTCGACAAAGCATACTAATTGATTATTTACGCAGATTCATAATCTCTGCGTGAAGTTAATGGATACGCACCCTGAACGATGGATTGCCGTCCACACATTCGCCGACTAATGCTCTTCCTCTCTCTCGCTCTCTCTTTCTCTCTACTTCACTGCTCCAAAAGTCCCTTCCAAGTGTCCTCGATGCCCGCAGGTCGAAACGATCTCGTTTGACGGTGTTTTTTTGGTGCGGGTTTGAACAATTTTCATAATCGTTGCGCTCGACTTACACCGATCCTTGTCGGACTCGTCCTACTTTAGCCGGCCGTCTGTCTGTACCAACCTTGAAGCTTTTTCCCTCAATGTCCCATCCTATTGTAAAAATGTACTGTCGTACTGGCCATGTTTTACCAGCGGGCTGTTCTGCCACAACCGTACTCCAAAACGAGTGCGAGTGTTAAGAAGGATCACTCACGTGCCCGCATTCGGGCCGGGCCCGCAAAATTCCTTGCCACTCCCGTTGCCAAGGGTTTCGCCGCCCTTTTGCATCCTTTCGCTTTCGCTCCCCCATCACAACCATTCCGCTGCCAGCGGGCTCATAATCAAAACGGAGCAAGCAACCCCGAGTGGATCCGTTGCCGTGGCTGGGTTTGGTCGAAAATCGGCACGCACAGGCCTCAGCCAGAGCAAAAAAAAAAAACAAATAAGTAAACGAAAAGCATCCTGCGAGTGAGAAAGCGCTTAGATAGAAGATTGTTTTTTGTTTGCTACTTCTTTCGCCTTCGGCCGCAGGCAGCTACGCCGTGCGAGGAAATGTATTTTGGAAGCAGCCGGGCAACCGGGCAACATGATAATGCTCCCACCGTATCTTCAACGCTACGCAAATGAAACCATTCGCTGTAAGATGCGCCAAATATGTGTAACATACCACGGTTTGCTGGAGTTTTTGTTCGCCCGAAAGAAAGACACCGTACAAAACGGCACCACAAACACCAGCAGCGCCCGAAGAGCAGACGGTGAATTATCGCTTCGTTTATTATTCTTTCATTTAAATCGTGAATTTCATTACGCCAATTGTTCGTTCTCGTCCGCGCAAAAAGCAAACTGGAACCAATTCGGGCACGGTAATATTTAACGCCAAACAGGACAGCCAAGAAAAAGTATTTTTAATCCTTTGCAATGTTTCAATTCCAAAGTGCTTCGAGCTGTTCGGGATGCATTTTTTTTCCTCTTCCTCTTAAACACAATGCTCA
Organism: Anopheles farauti; assembly: GCA_000473445.2. Taxonomy (NCBI): domain Eukaryota; kingdom Metazoa; phylum Arthropoda; class Insecta; order Diptera; family Culicidae; genus Anopheles; species Anopheles farauti. Next base: position 25,010,945 of record KI915040.1, read on the forward strand.
GAATTGTCCTTCACTTCGGTGGGGAGATATGTTCTTAGAACCTTTGCCGTGTTTTACGAAAGGGTATAAAATTAGATTTATATTTTCTGTCCAATTTACAGCTTTTTTTGCAAAAGGGAAAGGGACAAGTCAATTTTGCGCCTGCACACCTTCGTAATCATATTTGTCGAACTGGAGGTGCGCATAAGCCGCTAGCAAAAAAAAAGTAGCTTCATCGCAGAAGGAATCCGACCTTGCCCGTGATGATCCCAAATATGTGTCAAGCGTTTCTATGACGATGAAGATGACTCACGGAAAAAGAAACAGCCCCAGCTTCTTGGCGCTTCTTTGCAAGCTATTTATAGCTTCTCTATTTCCTTTTTTTTTTGAGCGGCCGTTTCCAGCCAGCCAGTCAGCCAGCCGGCATGATCTGAACCTTTTCCAACGAAGGTAAGCTTGTGACAAAACGGGACCACCCAATAGTTTCCAAGAGAAATGTTCCACCCATCCTCTTTCATCGTGATCGAACTGACTTATGGACGATAATTTATGAGCGGCTTACCAGGGCTTTGTGTGCCATTACCGAACAGGACACTCGAATTAGTGTCGATTCTGTGTGATAACAGGAAGCGGAGAAAGAGAGAGAGAGAATAAGAGAGAATAGAGAAAAAAGGTAATTTGTGATTACCGATTCGTTCATCCCTGGACAGTCAGTTGATGACCCGGGCACAAACGTTGTCCACATGTTGTGAAAGCATAGGATGTACAGCAAACAAGCCAATAATGATGGGAAGAGTCTGGAAGCTTACTTATGCCCTAAACTTGCAACACCGATAATGATAAACTAAACTAAACTAATTAATGAATGTCACTTGTTATGAGAAAATAATGAATACTCAATTACACGGCGTAAAGTATAGCTAAAGAAACTAATAAACTATTTTTCTAATTTTATATGTGTTGAACACAGCATAAACAGGTGAAATAACAAATAAATGAGTATCATCTTTTGAGAGAAAATCGAATAAAAAATCACATCAACCGAAGCACCAAAGTTCGCGTTCATCATTCCAAATCAAATCGTTGTTTGATTGGTATTGATTTTATGGAACTCACCTTAACATCAAGCAAAATTAATAAACACCAAGATGTTGAAAAAACAATCTTAAGCCTTCTGGAAACTTACAACTTTTGCCAACTTCTCGAACCTTTCGAGCAATATACCTTCTTTAATTTCAATCGCCTTTTAACAAGAACCTTAATTTCGGTACGCCGAAGGTGCATATTCTTGCGAGTAATGATCGGAAATGGGCCGTGATTCTTGGACGACACTTCTACACCGCCCAGCGTTCGCTAACGGCCAACCCCATAATTGAATTTATCAAATTATTGACCAAGTCGTTCGAAGCGTAATGACTTATAGAAAACAGATGTCCCGGATATGCCTCTGCTGGGAGGGACGGTCTGACGTAAGGCGAGCAGAAAACCGTAGCAGATGGTATGGCGTAGACGACACAAAAAAAACTCAACGTTGTTTGATGTTCCGCCTCTTAAGAGTTGGACATAAATCTTACTTTCGAATCAACCTACTCTCCTTTTCTCCTATCAGATGCTCCGCTCAAGTGTGCTCTTTGCGAGTAGAATTTGATAAAGTGGATAAGAAAAAAAATCAAACAAACTAAATTAAGTTACGCATCCTTCCTGCTCCGCCGACCAGTGTGAATAATTAATAAACGAAAAACCCCGAGAAAATCGATTGCACTCGCCCTTGAACGAGTTTATTGAAATAAATTAGTGCACTCATGGCCATAAAAGCCTCCGCAAGGTGGGTTTGCATTAAAGTAATCGTGAAGTGTGTGTGTGTGTGTGTGCGTGGAAGATATTGAATTTTTCTCGTTTGCTCGTTATGCTTCCTCCGGCGTGCACGTTAGTCCATTCACATATGCACGTCCCATCGGGAGCAAGCCATACGTAGCAGAATTTAAATCATGGCTGCTGCAACCTTCGGCCCTCCGTACCTCGTGAGGACAGGAACGTGCGATTGCTTTTAGAAAATTCACAAAAAAACGTGACTAGAAAAGAAAAAACAAAGCAAAATACATGGAGACGCACTGTGTTTTGCGAATGGGACTTGCCATAAAATATGATTATCAGTGCCCTTAATGTCATAATAAATTGTTCCTCCCGGTTGAGTTGCCGGCAGTATGGGTACGAAAACGTGCGCTCGATCGGAAAAAAAACTCGCAAGCATCCTACCACCGGCGCGGAAGCGATGAAAGCGATAAAGATATAGACATTTTTGTCACTTTTCATTACAATTCACTTTCGCTGGGGTCGAAACCCGCGGGTGCGTCGTAAGGCTCGCCCTCTCAGCCAAACGGCTCAACATGTCCCCAATTTCGTGCCCAAAGAAGCCAAACCGTTCCCGGAACACTCGGGTACGGTTTTCGCGCTGATATTAACGATGGAGCGAACGAAACGAGAAGGGCGTCTCCTTGCAACGGATCGGAACGCATAAAACCCACACGGTGTAATATTGGGGCAAATTTGAGTTTTTCGAATTTAATTTCTGCCCCATTGCCCTCCGAGCGGGTATTTCGAGGACGGTTCGTTCTTCACCTGCCAGCATCCTCGGGAGCGCGTATCTTTTTTCGTTCTACACACGCAAATCTGCACTTTCAACGTAACGTTCATTTATCGCTTAATTTTGTGCCGCCACTTTTGCAGTCGGATTTATGGGTTATTAATTACGCAACATGCTCTGCGGCAAGTGTACATAAAAGAAGCGTACGAGTTTTTCGGGCGCGTGCTGGAGTGAGTGAGCTTGTTTATTCTTTTAACGACTTCCAAACAGCACAACGGCATCAAAGGACCTTTAAGTGTCCCTTCGCTCGTGAAGGAGACAATTAGCAGCAGCAACTTGATGATTGATGGGATAGAAATGGAGATGCTGCTGTGCGTTGTTGCGTACGAAACTCCCATCGAATATATTATCCAACGTAGACCCTTTTTCGATGCTACTTTTGAAAGATTTTACTTTCCCGGTGTGGGAGGGGGGACAGCTTTTATCCCACAACGCACAAGATGTGTCGTGATCATTTTCCCTGTTGCCCTGCCGAACGTGACAGGAACACAAGAATAATTACTTCCCACGCGATCGATCCACTTTAATTGGGTTTCGGAAACGTTCGCGTGAAGATGCATGTCGAATAAAAAAATGCAAAATTCCAACCGGAATTGTAATCGTTAATTGTACAATAAAATAAGTTGCTGAAAATGGCTCCGAACTAAACCACGTAATATAAACAATTAAGATGGATTTGCTTTCCACCAGTAAAAAAAAATCATCATGTCAATGTCTCCTTCGGTTAACTTATCGGTGAAATCTGCTTACGAAGTTTCAACGTGTTTTTTATAAACTTGTAAAGTTGCGTTTATTACATATAATTTTTTGGACTTCACCATTTAATTTTTAAATAGATTTGGTAAAAAAATTCAACTTATTCAAAGGTACTGTGGTTTGTTTTTTGCAAAGGACACAAAGATACACTCACCCTATATGCTTGTTAATAGTTTTGAGCGATGTTTATGAAAACAATACAAACATTTCACTTGACTGACATTTTTACTGAAAACTTACATATTTGTATGAAAACATGCGTTGTGAAATACGATCCAACCTGTACTAGAATACACATTTTACGGTTCGCTTGACGGCTACCCCCAGGTGTGGTGGTGTAGAAAATTAAATTTTCACTGACTTTCCCATTTTCATTGCTTTTCTAGCTTCTTTTGCGTGCACGAAACCGGGTAGCAACGGGTAAGATGCTTTAATTTATTTTGCTAGCAACCGTAGGTTCGCCTGGCATCCTACCTAGGCGTTGATGGAATTTGGGCGACGATTAAAGTACTTTCGCCTGCGGTTGCTCGTCTGTTCCCTTTTCGAAGCGAGATTTATTGTCATTTGTCGTGTTTTCACACGTCCTCCCACGGTGCCTGCACGGCACAACAATAATGAAATTCAAATCAAATGAGCGATTTAAACTCAAACCAAAATACTCCAGACCGAACACCAGACACACGGGGAAGGTAAAGGTCATCACACTATCCGGCACCTTCGTTCGTTGAGCGGCGGGTGCACCTCGCGTAACAAAGTCGCTCACCAACTTTACGGTGGAAATGCCCTTTCCGGGGCGCGTTTCGAAAATCAACACCATCACCGGTAGAGTGAGAATCCCAGCGCTCACTCGACACTGCTCCCAGTGGACAATTAAAAGTTTTCGCCCAGCTGGAAAAGGTTCACCGCAGCGAAGCGAAGCTTTTTCCCGGTACCGGGCGGTCTTACCCTTGCCCCTGCGGGCGCTTGCTGCCTTCGCTACGTGCTGACGATCCGTAAAAACGTAATATTAAAACGAGCACCGAGAAAAGCAGCAGTCGGTAGCACGGCGCACGGGCATGATACTGGTAGGTTTTAAACACCTACAACGCCGAGCCGTCGCAGGCACCGCGTGGGATTTCGAATGAAATGATCCATCAACAAGTGTCCGCCGCCGGTTTGTAACGTTTTCCGCCCAGCAAGCTTTTATCTCGCAACGCTCGAATCCTTCCGAAAGGGGACGAAAGGCTTTGCAAGGAGATTTGCTTCGGGGTCGTGTTCGTATTTTTTCGAGCGTTGCAACCCCACAGGAACGTCGTAGGAAGCCGTAGCGGTGTAGCCTCTACCTATAAAAAATGAGCTATCAATTCCCTGCGTCGGATCTGGTGGAAGGATTTTCTGGCCACACATCCCAGGTGCCAGCCGAGGGTGTGGTGACTTAATCTCGCACTGTCCAAGGTATGTGACGACTGTGCAAGAGGGACGATGTATTTACGTGTTTTATGTCGGCTTAGGACGGTGGACAGACTCAGGGGCGGGCTGTTAACGCACCGCAACCCCAAAGCGGACATTCAATTCGAGTCAAGCGGAGATGAAGCATAAAAATAGGCACGCATACACGTACGCAACTGCGGTAAGCCCACCAGTTTAGCTGCCTTGTTGACAGCCTGACTTCCTGCAGGGATGGACGAGGATTTGTCCGTTTATCACCTGCGTGTTTCGTCGCAGAGGGCAAGAAAGTGAAACCAAACCGGTGTACAGAATACTAAGTACTGAACCACCATCTCCTCCATTTTCGGACACCCGTTGACTCGGAAAGCCAGTGGCGTAAACCATTGCTACCGAGAGATACCGGCCTGCTGTGATGGTGTTGTTTTATTTTGCCCTAAATTTCTGGTTGAACCATAACGTTTGATGTTGAGAAGTTGTTCTGCCGGTTGGTGGAAAGTGATCCCAAACGCTAGCGAAACTTTTCTCCCGTTCTCGGCTCGTACGAAAGTTTCCTGACGAAGAAGAATTTCGTAACAGAGGTTCTGTTAGTGATTACCGTACAAGTGAGTGTTTTATGCTCCACTATGCTTCTATATTGTTGGTGTTTCCATATACTTTTTTTCTGCTCGTGCGAGTTTCTTTCAAAACATTTAGTACAGATCACAATAAAAATAATTTTGTTAAATACTCTTTGGGTTAAAATGGAGACATAACATGATACGTTTTTGAATTTATAGCCTCATAAAACAAACCGCTTGTACCAAGTCTTTCTATAACACAAAATTAATGACTATTTAAGCTTCGAAATCGGCAGCACCTCCTGATCACATTCAACCTTTAAAACCCTTTACAGAAGCCGCGTCTACCATTCCATTGTACTCTTACCGACTCATTGAAAAACCATTCGAATTAAATTTCTTACGCTTCTTAACACGTAATTCTTTAAGCCTCTCTCGCTTTATTTTTCTTCTCCGTCATTCGCGTTCACTCCACCTCTCTCTCTCTCTCTTTTTCTTTCTTTCACTCTCTTTCTCTTTCGCTCCAAGTACAGAACATTACAGACCTTGTCCCGAAGCGCTACGCCATATCTAATTAAAACCCCATGACGAAGAGTGTCTGACGCGTCGCTGAAAGCATCAATATTCCAGCCGTGTGGCATTCGTTGTCATCCTTCCCGGGCAGCACAAAGCGATAGGGAAAGCAGAGGGCAGAACTTTCCCAACGGCGGTTTATCACCGTGGCTCCATCGAGTGCCAGCCGGGACGGAAAAGTCATAAGTCGCCGACGCTAGTTTGTTCTAATTTACATGCATAACAAAACTCCGCACCCGATCCAACCGTTCGCGAGTTCTCGCAGTAAAGACGAGCTTATCCTAAGCGCCGAGGCAGAAAGGGGAAAAAAGTGAGTCGTTATCCTTTTTAATTCTTCAAATTAGTCCAGTGTGCTCAGCTAGGCCTGTTTTTTTAATTAAAACTTACTTATCATTTGTTTTTCCCGGGGTTTTCCCAGGTTTTTTTTATTGTACTTGCTTGTTCTTAACCAACACAAAACGCTTTTAGCTAAAGAGCGCGCAGTAAATCTTTTCGTCTGGGACAGCAAACTCCATCCGAAAGGAAAATATTCGTGGGCATGCGGTCGGTGTAGGTGATTGAATATCTGGACGCTATTATCTAATTGCACCAGCCTTTTCGTACGTTCAGCATTTCGATCGTCCGGTCCTTCTTGAGCACGTTTTCGACCGCACTGTTGCGTCTTTTTTTCTAATGAAGCCGAAACAATTCAATCGACATGGCCCCGAGACATCCCAGCTTTCGAGCGACAGTGGTGTATTAATTAGAATCTATTATTTTGTCAGTCGGCCCACCGTTACGCTTGTATTGGCTTCTCCGATTGTAACTTTACCCCACGTTTTACTTTGGAAAACCCCCGTCGTTTCAAACTTGAGCACTCGGTCCGGCTGAAACACATTCATTAACGTTTTGATTAATTTTACCACACCACCTGGGCCGTTTCTCGATCACCCTGGAGATCGTTTGCTACGGTCGGTTTTATCATCATCGCTGAGGATGCTGGTTCTTTCAGCAACACCGTTCTCCCCTGTCAGACGAACCTTTGACGGTGGCGCAAGGCAATCTGCTCCGAGCCCTCTCTGGGCTGGAGCGATGGGTCCATTCTCGACGATGATTGATGAGCTCCAAGATGGCTTTAGTCTTCCCCGATCTACCTGACTTCCATCGTATCAGGTATGGGGGTTCTTCTGGCGACCTATCTTCTGCCAATTTTACAACACGATCGACCGGGGAAGCACCGTCCGCTGATAATGGGGCCAAATCCCAGCGTAACAATTTACCTTGGTTTATTATTCGCACAAACAGCGGTGGCACAAAAGTGCGAACGCTTTCTTTAGGCCCGGCTGATCAGGTGCTGCTTCGGAGTAAAGACCGATTCAACTTTCGCCGTTAATTAAACGTGCTTATTATCCCGCTGAGGAACATCCTATGGCATGAGCAAGGGAACGAGAAATGAACTCCGGCAGCGAAATGCACTGCATTACGTAATCGCTTTGTTTCGGTGTCGTGTCGTGCTTATGTTTGAACCGCAAACTTTGCGCGATCGGGAGGCGCATTATAATGTATTTTTAATGTACCACCGCGCGATAATAGTTCATTTAAAGTTACAAGAGGGTTTATCATTTTTGAAAAGGAAACGATTGGCAAAAAAAAACAATAAATTGTTTTTTATTGGTTTTTCTGTTGGAATTTTTTTTGCCAAAACTTGTGAAATCATCCTGTATTCTTCCGATATTTTAACCATAATATCTCTTTGTTCCATTAAATTTTACTTGAATACATTTCTACGTTAACGTTTCCTATTTGAAGGTTTTAATTAAAAATATATTTACCATAAGCAGTTATTTGGAAGGGGATTTGCTTACAATTTAGCCACAAACTTCAAAATTTATTATTATACATTATTGACATGCTGTTAAGGTAGAATTATAATACAACTAGTTGCTAGAAAAGACTATGAATCTAAAATAGTTAGCATCAAAAACATTTTATAATTTTTTGGAAAAAATATTTCATCGAAATTATTCACAATTTTATCAAATTTTTTACCCAGTTTTAGCCGGAAGCATAAATTATGTACCATTTATTAAACACATACACAAACTTTTTGTTTGTGCTCACAAAACATTTCGTAACCAACCCAACTCTTTATGAGCGTTTGTTATTATTTTTCTGCCACCGTGCGCATTCTCATCCCAATCGTTACAGCCAAATTCGCCCGGTTCGGATTTTTTTTCCGGGTCTGCTTCCGTGCGGCACAATCATCGCAGCCATAACTGCACGAATCCAATCCATCTCAGCGCGAATCGTCGATCCTCCGGGAAATTTGGTGCCTCATTCAATCCAAATTCAATCTCCATCGAGCACGCTCACAATCGCCACTGCTTGCTGGCCTTCACCGCGCTCACCGAATGCTTTATGTTGCCGTTGTCTGTCTGCTACTGGGAGAAGTTCCAAACGGTGATGGGAATAAAAGCAGACGAACACGGAGGAATAATTTTACTGGGCGCGTGCAGTTCCGCCGTCGGCATGAGAACCGTGGCCTTTTGCTGGAAATGGTCGGGCGGGTGGAACACTCACCTACGCGCCACATTTGTAGCCTCTGCCGCCATTGACCCGTTCCCGAACGGAACCAGCGCGACGAAGCGTTGGATGCGTGGCAAAATCGGGCAAAAAACAGAAATCGAAAAGCCCGACAAATCGAGCGGGGCGCGCTGCCAATGAAGAACAGACGTGCTTTGGTTAGGATTTACTTTCGGCATCCACTTCCCGATCGTGCGGTGTTACCGTCTGCTGCTGCTGGTTATGCTCTCGAATGGATCGAGTGCGGTTGCAGAATAATTCCGCCGCTGCCACCACCGCCACCGTGCAGGAATGAGCTACGGATTCAATTTCACGCGAAGATGTTTTCAATTCCGATTCGTGCAGCGCGAAAGGTGTTACGCTGGCGGTAGGAGGTAGGTCGGGAGGTAGGAACACTGGAAAGGGTACTGGCGCCAGCACCGAAAATCTAGCCACCTACCGTTTGGAAAATGAAATGAAATTTATTCTGGCATATTTTGCCATACCAACGGAAACCTCTTTCAGTGATCCCACCGGCGAAACAAACAATTATCAGATAAATGGTGTTATTATAATTATCATCACTGATTTTTAATCCATTAATGCATGGATGTGTGTGTGTTTGTGTGCCTTTGGCAATCATGATGGAAGGAAAAAATCATTGACCTTCCGGCGTTGGTTCGTTGAACCGTTAGGCATCGCGCGATAGACGCCAGACGAGATCAGTACGAACTAGTCATTCCGGAAAGCAAGCAGATCTCTAACGCCACTCTCCAGCACGGACAAGCGGGAACATGGGCACGTTTAAATTAATTATCAAAAAAGCTAGCCCGTAGTAGGTTGAGGCAATTATTGTTTGCTTTTCCTTTGTCACAAAGGCTCATATTTACCACACTAATACACACACAGGAAATCGCGATCTTAAGTTAAAGGTGTAGAAATTGTGAGCTGTACGATCGTGTCGGGGAGCTAGATCGTAATCTACAACAGATCTATTAATTAATGGGGTGCGAGGTATTGTTACGCCTGGGGTGGTTACGAGCAGAGAGAGGGAGAAGGAGAATGAGAGAAAGAGAGATCAATCGATAAAGCTGTGCGGTTTCATTTCCTTTAGCCTGCGGCGTTTTTCTGCGGTGACTGTAAGGCAGGGCTCGTCAAGACTTTTTTGTTGCACTCTGCCACAACCCTGAAGGTCATGGAGGCTGTTCAACTCTGTATTATTTTTCAACGTTTTTGGTACACTTTGAACAGAGAGACTTTCAGAATAAAAGACGCAGCAAAGAAAGCTAGCTATTATTGTGGAAATTTTAAATGATTTATGAACTGAACAAAACAAAGAACCTAAAGATGAAATTGAACTTATTTTTGTATAAAAAAAGTTTCATGCACTATGTTTTGACCTTAAAGTAAATAAGTAGAAACACAATATAGCTTTTGTGCTAGTCTGGTATAAATATATTTTAAAAAAATATGAATTTAATATACATTTTATTCAAATGGATGTAATGAAACTCAGAGACAATCAAGAGAATCAATCTATTAATGATTAAGAGACATGACAGAGAAGTGACTTAGTAAAATGAAGCTTTAACCAGTGTTTTTAGACAACAATTGGAGACATTTGAAAACTTGATAAAATAAACTGATGAATTTTACATGTTCTACTCAAAACGTGAACCGATGGAAAGACCGAGAGATTAGTTAGTTGAAAATTTTGTGGTTGATTTAGTGAAATTTTCTCGTGACAAAGGATTATGTAGCATCAATTTGATACTTTTTCTTCAAGGTTTTGTTTTCGAAACGAAATTTCTTCATACAAAAAGGCGCTGTTTTTAGTATGAATTTTTGTTTATAAATGTTTCGCGATTCGGGTTTAAATTTCAACCAAAGTTTTTAAAAGTTTGTTTAATATTTTTCTACCACTGTCAGTATAACTGACGCTTTTAATGATCCGGTTTTGCTAAGTATTGATCTAGTATCTAGGTACCTTGGCCGATCGATTTATGGAAAACGTTAAAGAAAATAAAGATAAAATTATATCTTAGGTGTAATGACATAGCCTACTATTGATGCATTAGAGGTGCCCGAAACGGTCAAACTCGTTGGCAAACCCTGTCTCAAAAAAAGCTCTGAACCAGCGGAGACCATCCAGGTTACTGCGAACGGACCACTAAAACGTACCGCCGAACCCTAATTGCTAGTTTGTGCAAATTCGGGACATTAAATCGATGCCGGGTGCAATGCTTCTGGCCAGGCCCGCTCCCGGGGGCGGAAAGAAAATTGCTATACACGCTGCTCGCTTAATGCGTTTTCCTGCCCGAGCACTGGATAAACCAAACATACGCCTCCTGCTGGCGGATTGTCTCGCTGCGTAATTCTAGCCCAACGCACTCCACCCGCTGGAGATTGCTGGAGGGAAGAAAAATCACAAATCATAGCCAAGTACAGCAGGGGTAGCTTCGGTGCGAATAAGAATGCACGCGGATGGCTACCATTTAGCGCGTAATGGTTCACTTTTGCTACTAAAATCCAATTAGAGGGTTTTTGGTATGTTTTTGTTCGCTCTGCTGTCTGCTGCTGTTGCTGCTGCAAAATGGTACCCATAGCACCCTTGCGCCACTTGGGCCAGCTGGATTACGAGGCATCGGAACGAGAAATTAGAGCTTCTTGTGTTTTTTTTTGCTGTGCAGTTTTCCTCCATAGTAATTTAGAAGATGTTTTTCTCTCCGTTCGTCCCCCCCCCCCCTCCTTTCTTTCATCCTCCTCCTCCAAGAAGCAGGAAGCCTAGATAAGCGTGTATCACTGCGGTCCGAACCACGATCTGACCATTAATCAATTAAGGCACGGCTCTCGGGGAAGCGGCGCGACCTCGCGAAATCATTCCGCTCGCGATATCCTGCCGCGGCTGGACTTGGAGGGGCACATGGTGAGGGGAAAAATTCTTTTCCCTTTCCGCCGATTCCGCTACATCTAATTGCTTTCCCGTGGCTAGCAGGCGGAGCAGCAGCGCATCAAAAGGGCTTTCAGTGGTGCGTTAGAATTTGGAAACGAAATTTTCATATTTCCACCCTGGCGCGGGCGGGAGTCCAGCGAACCGGTCTCTCCGGCAAGTCACGATCTTTAATGGTATGCCGTTTAGGCGTTATTTATCTTTTTTTTCTTCATACATTCGGACTATCCTACGACCTTCTCCGTACGGCGAAATGTACGGCGGGTAGAACGGGTTCTCCTGGATCCCGTTGGTGCCCGTTATTTCTAATCTTCTGCTCCACCACCTTGATTAGCCCCGACGGTGACGTTCCGATGGTCAAGTATGATTTCGCTATCGCACGGTCGGTCACTTGAGCTCACCGTTTCATCCTGGTTCAGCGTTGGCTGGCCGGTTCTCTGCAAACCCATCGGTGGGTGTACATTTCTCATTATGCTTTCGGTTCGCCCAGTATCATCGCCACGATGCTTATCGCAACCAGATTGCTCTGTCAGAAGTACATTGAATATAGCGATACCATTTACCCGTCAACGATTGCATCTGCATTTGGCAATTGCTTCAAGAAGCCAACACAGCGCACAGGGCAAAAATAAAACCATCTGTTCGGTGGTTTTGCTTTGTTTCTTTGTTCTCTTACCAAGTGCAACACGCGCTCGCAGCAGCAGCAGCAGCAGAGCTTGCAGTTATTGAACCAAGCCAAATGGGACGATTATTGGGAAAATTTATCCCATTATCTGGCTGACCCACCTTCGATTGTTCACCGACAAAGTGGTTGAAAGCGCCCGAAGGACGTGATGTTTTTATTTTTTGCTTTACTTTACTTTTCTCGAACAAGACTTTGCACTTGTTCTTTGGGCAAAGGAAAAAAAGTACAATCCTGTTTTGACATTCAATTCATCGTGAAGACTGAAGTTAAATTTGGCGGATTAACTTTTGGGTAGCGTTGAACTCGTGCGCTTTTGTGGAAGGAGTTGTTTTACCTCGGTAAATGATTTTTCCCAACGGCATGGGACAAAGCGAAACTTTGCCACATTGATAGATTCTGCAAAATTTTTGTTTAAACTCAGATACACTAAAAGTTCAAAACTATTGAACGATTGATTTATTGGTACAGAAGTAATCGCATCAGTAGCATCCGGTAATCTTTATAACTACACTAATATTTAACTAAATTTGTACTGTATAAAATTTACGAAAACCTTGCTGATCGATCTACGGAATTGTTCTATTAAGCTCAGCTACAATTTTTTCAGAGATTTTTTATACCAATCCTTGTTGGTCATCGGTTTTTATAATGCCAATATACAATTGAAAAGCATTTCAAATATTCTTAAGTATGATTTTTTTTTTGGATAATCCTCCTAAAAAGTCCTAAAAAGATTATTAAGCAGCAAATTTTTATTTTATTTCTATTTTTTTATTTGAATTTTTTTAAATTTATTTCAAGTATCATAATTATATTTTTTCTCTTTATTGAGTTTATTTTATTTATTTTGTTTATTTGATTTCTTATATTCTTTAATTAGTTAACAGTTCATATTAATTCACACAAATTTCAAATCTCATGCCGGTTTCCGTCCAAGCGATAACGATAACGGAAGTGTACTCAAAACGATCTACTATCAGCTGCTTAAGCAAATTACTTCACCCATCCAATAATGCAATAATGTTTTCGCTCGCGGGCACAGGCACTGTTTCGCCAAAAGAAAAGCAACACAGCTTTCCCACTAATAACCCCACGCCCAGTGCACTCAATTACATCTCAATGTATCAACATCTAGCTGGCCAAATACATTCCAACGTTTCACACTGGAATAAGCTTACTTCACTTTAAACGCTCTTTATCTCTTCGTAAAACTCCTTTGCTACCTTTGCTGCAAATGGGCAATTTCTTTGAAAACTGATCTGCGTGGTTTTTGTTTTTGCATTTCACCCCACTGAAGAGCCTCACGGCACGGTGTTGGTCTTTGATGTGAAACTCCGTAATCGATACGTCGAACCGGTCTCGAAAGGTGCTTCCTAGAAACGTTGTCCACACTCAGCTACCGGCGTTTAACGAGCACGTAAAAGTTCGGGTACACCTTCGCACAAGAAGAAAAACTCTTTGCCACTTTTCATCGAAAAGCGATCGCTTTCCCAGTAATTTTATGGTTCCGACCTGCCTACGTCTGTTTTGAGTCGTTGAAATTTTGGTTAATTTCTTATCCAACTGTCACACCAGCAGCAAACGACCTGCTTCGAGCCCGGGTCTTACCAAAGGACTCCGTACTTTTCGATAGCTACCGTACCGAAGACTTAATCGAATCCGCTGCGTTGTTCCACGGTACGTCCGGATGCTACACTTCCTGTGGCGGAAATTTGCTTTAGGTAAATCGGCTTGGCAGCAAACGGTGCCTCCGGAACGAGACATTTTGATAAGCCGGACAACCTGCCGGAGACAAAGAAGATGCTGGCGTTAGGATGCAAAACGCAAAGTCGAGAATAGCTTTTTCAGCTGCCGGTCGTGGCTGCGGGCGTTTGCACCATTGACCCGGCGCGATTGATGGAAAACTTTTGCCACTAATGCTTTGTCCACCGCCGAGAAAGTCCGTTTGCGAGAAGGTATCGCTGGATGAGCAACGGAAAATTGATAACAATCGTGTTTGTTTTTTTTTGTTGCTTTCTTTCAACCTTCGCCTCGCTTTGTATATGTTTAATCATTTTTTTCGTATTTTGTCCGCCACTTTAGCTACCGGAAGTCGGACGATTATCGGTAATCGGAGACGAAACTGTAGGTACTAATTTAATATTACCGTACTTCAGTTTGCCCGGTGTCATTAGACATAAAAACAAAGCTCCAATATCCAACTGAAATTAAATAACCGACAAACTGGTTTGCAACGAAAATGAACCATAACATGACAACGGCTGGACGACCCCGCTTTAGGGCAAACGAAACGAATTCTTCGTTCTTTACCATTTGTGCGCCCATGGAAATGAGAAGTAATTGTCGCTTCGCATGAGACCCAAGAAAATATGCCACGTGTCAGCCTCTTCGGTAGCAGTACAAAATCAGCAACTTTTATGCACTCACTCCAAGCAAAGTCGTACGATACATTTCCGCTCAAAGCCTTTGTAGTGGGCAATAACTTTACTGTCCCGAAAAACCGAAATAAACTCCGGCCAAAAAAGAGAGAAAGTTTATCAATTCACCGGATGAATGATTCAAAGTACGATGTCGTGTCTCGTTTGAATGCCTAAGCAAAAGCAGCACACGCGTTTGGACGCGTTGTGCTGCTCCGTTTCTGGGTTTGAGCTGCTCGTAAAATGGGCAATAGGTAAACTTTTTCGCCCATGCACGCAATATTTAAAGCCGATCGTTTTCAGGGCCGCCAACCAAACACGCGCGAGGTCAAGAAGAACCCAGAGAAGGTGATTAAACGCAGACATCTTTTACGATAAATGATTATCGTGTCCGGATACCTTCGGACAGGATGAACGATACCCGCATCACTAAACAGTGGACTCAGTGAGGTGTTCGCAAACTTTGGCCAAAGCTGAAGGCGCCGACGTTACACCCCGTCAACCGCACCGACGTCGTAAAAGACGCCTTAACTGGGCGTTCATTTCCCGGTATCACCGACAATATATCATCATCTAATTAATATCACATTCACACATTCACGGGCTTGAGCGATGTTTGTGATGCTGTGCGAGAAGAAGGTGCATGGCCGCTGCCTCCGACCGTTTAGTCGACCTTGATAATACAAGTTGGAAGTTGTTTGGGTTCATCTGGCATCTGTGGATGAGAAAATACCATCAAGCCTCTCCTTCAAAAGGGTGTGTCCAGACAGGCTCAGCAATGAAAAGAAGCTCATCAGAGCCTACTAGACCTACTAGACAATTTTTCACTTGCTGTTTGACTCCTAAAAAACGAATACATATAACATATATTTATTCAAATGTTAGCCCGTGAAGATGTTTACCAGTCAAAGAAAGAGGACAAAAGCTTATAAATTTACTCTTAATTCTCGTTTGCATATTCAAAGTTTTAGGGTGATAATCTTACTGTATCTGAACTATTGTTTAATTGTATAATCATTTCACCATATGCACATAAATTATTTAAAAAAACAAATTTTAGGTTGAACGACGCCAATGGTTCGGAAACCAATACGCTTTTAAGATTTCACCTCCTGAATCCGTAAGGCTCCTATGTTCTGTATACATTATTTCACTAACATTGATTGATTATTGTTTGATTGATCGATAGTAAATTATTCTGCAGGGGTTTTCTTGACTCCCTGTGACTCTGCAAATTATTTGAATATAAAATTATATTCAAGGTAATCAAGTTACATTGACTTGGTAACAAAACAGTCAAGAACATAGATAAAGTTTGGTATCAATTCGATTGTTTTGAGTGCATGACTTGATGCCATGTTGTCTGTTATTAAAATCTATCCAATTAAGGGAGCTGTTGTTACAGGACTTGTTTGAATACATTAAAAAAATCATAATAATGATGTAAAAAGAATAAAAGATGACAATCACTATTAAATTTTGTTTATCAAACAACACGGATTGACTTTTTGTTTGTGTCAGCGGTCGAACTTTTTCATTCCAATAAACGATTATTTTTGGATTGCGTGAGGTCTCGTGGCAGGCACTTCGCACCAATACGACGGTAGTAAGAAATGCAATAAAATTCTGCCATTGTATAGTGCGCTGGCTTGTTAGAATCCGCACTGTCATTATTTTCGGTCGAACTTTTTACCACCAAGCACGACCGCCACGGCATGATTTTGTCGTTGTAAAAACGAGCCACCTCCACGGTGAATCAACCAAATTCGTGCATCATGCCTACCAGTGCCACAACATCGTAAAACAACACCTAGTGCCGGCTACCAAAAGATCCCGAACTATGAGCGTCATTGAAAAACGCCAGTCAAGAACGCACACACTTTAGTTAATTTGAAAGACAAACAACGTAAGCGTGGTGAGGTTTGAGAGCGATAGAATGTATCAGGGTAAATAAAAACACGATTCCTTCAAGACGTTCCCTCGGTTCACACTTCAAAAGCATAGTGGAACCCTCCGTGTGCGTCGCTGCTGACAAAAGCTGACAAAAATCAACAACCGATCGGGCGCGAACGCCACCCGGCTTAGCGGCCCTTGTTGCCCCGAACCGGAACGGTGGTGGCTTCATCGATTGGCCGTTACGGAGATTGATTTGTCGCCCACATTAGCACATGATTTGACAGTTGACGGACAAGCTGTTTGCCGGCCCGCGCCGCGCCCGCTCCGTCGTGGCTGTAAATTTATAACAACAAAACCCGGCGCGACCTGAAGGAGGAGGCGTAGGTAAAGTTTTGGGGCAACCGCGAAGGGTGAACCGATGTAAACTTATCAAACTTTCCACGGCCAAACTTACCAAACGGCCGCCAACTACCACGCTTAGCCACGGTGCGTTCTTCAGCTGTTCAAACGGAAGAAATGTTTGGAATGTGCTGGAGGTGATCGTCTTCTTTGCTCGCCCTCCGGCATGCCGACTGAGCCGGCGTGTTGCAGGGGGTGGTACAACATGGCGACCGCGGTTTATACTGGGTTGCGCTACAGGTAGGGGTTACTCGTACGGTGGGTCTGGTTTCGAAGAAAAAAAGCAGACTTTTTGAACAATTTTAGGCGAGAGAAACATAAATAATGATATATTATTTTCCTCAATCATTATTAATTATATAGTTGTAATCTATTTTTTTCGTTTCGTTAGTAATACATTCAAATAAAAACCAATCACATAGTTTTTTATAGCATCTGTAGTAAGAATGATTAAAATTACATTAATGGAGATAGTGGTTTTTATTGTTTTACCGCTATTTTTACGTTTGAGGCAACTGTTTTTGCGCTATTTTTTCCATTATGTTTACGTTCATAAAAAAAAGTCTTTATCATAGAGGCAGTTTCCAATTTAATTAAGCAAATCCGTCAAACGTTGCTCAAGGCCTTTTAATAAGTCAAATAATTTCCAAAAATATGATTTTATTTCTATCACAATGGCAATACATATAATGAAGCCTTTCATCATTTTGGCAAAAATAATGTCTAGAAAAACTAGGAACAATTTATTGAAACGACATTGCCAAAAAATGACTTATTAATTGTTTGGTTCGAAATAAAATCAAAAACACATTTTAATGAAATCTAATTTAAATCATACTCTAATTTACAACACCAACTATTGAAAAATATTGTCCATCAACAGCGCGCAAACCGCTCCTACTGTGCCATGCCCCATGTTGCGCGACTAAGCCATCTGTAGCGCGCCTCCGACGGCGTTTGCTTTCGCAACTTGTTTCAAACAAACCGTCGCCGTGTACGGAGCTGGTGGTGCGTGTGCGTTTTATGCTCTCGCCGTGTTTGCTCTCGTCATCGAACACAATCACCGGAACATAGCCGCCCGGTTCAGTGAAGTGCGCCTGAATTCATTTCCCAACAGTGTTCCGGTGGTGTCGTCCGCGTGTCCAGGCGCGTCCCGGATTCTTCGGCACGTGATTTATCGCCCGAACCCGTCGCTGCTCCGTCACGATTCAGGGGGTGTGTATGTGTGTGGGTGGGTTTCCGAAAGCAAGTGATATGATTCATCTGCAAGCCAAACTCCCGGTGTCTCCAATGGAGCCGCCTGGTGGTGATGCTGATGGTGCGTGAATAGTGTGTCTTGGTGTATCAGTTTGTTTCCACCCTCCTCCAGCGATACACCCCATTTTCCGGTGGGAGGAAATCGGTTCATTCATCTCCCATTAGCTTCCCCTCCGCGCTCCTTCCTGCCACCCGTTCGGAGGAATTGATTGAGTGAAACGAAGTGAACGAAGAAATTTATCACAGACTGGCGATGGGTCCGTGCGCGTTTAAGGTGACCAATGCGTCTTCCAGGATCCCCGGTTGTTGTTGCGGTGATTAAGTGCGGTCGTTTACGACTTCTGTGTCGCTAATTCCGCTCGCACTATTCGTTCGACAAGCCCACCAAGTGGGCTAGATGATAGTTTGCACAGAAAAAGTTCCTGCTCCTTTGGTGAATCCGTACCTCAAGTGATCTAGTGCTCCGGTACCCCATTAATTACTCGCGTGAAACTGGTTTTTGGCCTAGCTAGGAAGTGGTTCAAATTGAGCGGAAAATTATTCCTCACCATATCGAGCGCGGTGACAGGCGACAACAAAAAAAAAGTTCACCGTTAAGAGGATGATACAAACGGAATATTACATCTTCGCTGCTGCAGCTCGTTTGGTTTGGATCGTGGAAAGATAAAGTACCAACAAAGGTGGTCTGTGATAGATGTTAAGTGGAGAATTTTCCTGCGGAAAACATATGAGCACGACAAGCCGCCCACGAGCGGTGTTCGAGTGTTTGTGGAAAAGAAAAATGTAAACACTTTAGCTGTGCTTTCCGAGCTAAAGAGTGGCCGCTCGTATTTGATGTGCCGCATAAAACAACAACATAAGCATCCTCAATTAATCCGAAATTAAACAAGTAAATTTTGCACGAAGAAAAAAAGCACCAAAAGCATCCGGTTACGTTTGTCGCGAGGCAAAGCGAAGCCCTGAAAAAGCGCCTACTTCGACGAATCTTCCTTCCTATTGCATGTGTGGTAAGTAACATCAAACGCTCACGCATATATTATTCGCCAGGCGAAAAATCGAGACAAGCCGTCTGGCAAACGGAACGCGGATTCGTTGGGAAACGGACAGGAGGTGCAAGACATTCCGGGAAATCATGTCCGATTCGTGCACCATCACAGAATGAACCGCACTCATTAGGCGTCCCATCCTTCGGCGGTGTAATCCTTCGGTTACCCGCCCCGGCAAAGCGTACTTTACTGGCGAAAACCTATCCTTATCTCGACCGCCGCTTTTCCAATACCCGGGCCCGGGCAGCGCATAATGTGCGACGATAATCACGTTCGGCCCACGCGCCCACAAGAAAGAACCGGATCCGGTGTCCTAAGTTTTTCTCAGCACCCACACTCTGCCACCGACGCTGGGCGCAAGGCACGGAACGGGTGATGTTTTCGTGCGAAATATTAACCGCACCCGAGCGATTTGCTGATGTGCAAAATACACACCCCTGTGAAGGCGCGGGTTTGAAAAGTTTACAGAGTGGCTAGGAAAACGCGTTGGAGTGTTGTCGAAAATAAAAGTCGCCGAAGGAGTCGGAACGGCTACTGCGGGAAAAGACGTATATTCATCACGTCATTCAGTGCGCTTCCCGGTACGTCACTATCCAAATCGTGGCACAGCTTAAACCACTGTCAGAAGCAATATTAATCGCATGCTAACGAATCAATTACAGAAGATTTGTTTTGCTTTTTCTTCACACAATATGCACATAACTCAAACATCACTCCTTTCGATGAAAACTTCGTTCATCGGTTCAGCCCAGCGGTGTTGGTTGCGTTTGTTCTATTTTTTTTCTTGCAATCTGATACCGGTTACACGTGTAAGGAGAAGGAGAAGCTGTTTCTTAGGTTAAACGGCAATATCTTAACTGGAAGGAGAAAATAAGAACGAAGATAGGAACATTCGCCGAAAGCAGCCTCCTTTTTTTCGCTGCTTGAAATGCGAGCCCGTTCGAGATGGTCTCGGTGATCGTGCCATTATCCTTGACTCCTCAAGTGCAGTTCGCCGTGCTGGTTCTTAAAGTCGCCGTCAGCGCCTGTCCGTACTACCTCGTCTCCGGCAGTCTCCGCATAATCTATGCTTTTGGTTCGACTTTCATCACAAACATAACTTTCCCGACGTAATAAACACTACTCTTTTTCTCTCTATCTCTCCTTCCCGTCTCGTCTGTGACCATTTTGCGAACCATCCAGGGGCATACTTATCCATGTCTGCAGCTGCATCTCCTGCTCACACAGCACGCAAACGACAGGCTTACGGAGTCGAGCTTTAAAGCCTTCGGAATGAAAAATTATAATACGCGTGGTGTTTGCACGCAAATGAGCATGAGCTGTTGGGCTGTCATTTCCCCGTGTTAACGGCAGCTCATCGTCCTGGCTTCGTGTTGGTAGGATCGCGCTGTATGCAGTTACTATTTGCCAACGAGGCTAGTGGAGGAAAATTTACGGTACCGTTTTGCTCAAGACGAACAACAGGATGTGTTGTTTGGGGGATTTAGAGAGATTTATTGAGGTAATTTATTTTCATCATTCTGAAAACATTGAAACTAGCGTGTTGGGAAGGTATTGTACATGGAGAAAGAATGAAATGGTTGCCAGAACTACAGCTACAAACCCGACTGATGTGAAAACGAAACTGTTTTGGTGCACTTTAAGTAAATAGGAGGCACGAAGCTGTCTGAAGTTAAAGGTATTTAATTTGTAAACAAATAATCAACAAAATATGTTAATATACAGTTTTTGGAGTGAATGTGAGGTGTTCTTTTAATCACTGTATGCTCGACAAGCAGTTCGTTCGTTGGAAGCTTTTTTGTTCCCTAAATTCAAAATAAAAGAAAAAAAACATGGGAAAGATTAAAAAAAACAATTCTGTAACATGTCACAACATTTCACATGCTTCCCTGTTCGCTGAATATTCTGAATATATTCTGACAAAATGGCGCAATCTTTCAAATATGTGAAATAGCTGACAGTTTGCTGTTTCATAGCAACCAACATAGAAAAGTAGTTTGCCGCTCGGTTTGCTCCGTTCGCTCATCCCAACTCCGTTCACTTGTGATGCAGTCAGCTGCAAAAACATAAGTTGTACTGTGTTAGAGTGCTTTCCATGTAAATTTGCAACGCAAAGCTTGCAAATCTGTTGCCCAAAAACTGTTTTTGGGATGATTTTTGTTACTTTTAGTAGATAATGTAGCCGTACCATCTTCTATATCATCTCCATTCAACAAGGTTTCAGTTTCTTCTTGATTTATATTGGTTTGTATGGTCTCAAGCTTTCGTACAAGAATGTTAAATGCAACTAAAGGTAATCAAAATAAAACTAAACACACATTTTAAAGTTTTTTTTTCTAATACTAATACGATTCTAACACGTTCGAAAGCTCACGCAAACTGATCGTATCGCTTTGTGATAGAGCAATGCGAAAAACAACCCTCACTCCGGTGCAGTAGCCTTCATCGCTCGTAACTAACACCTCTTTTTTCGCAACGAAACCCACACCAAATCTACGGAGCTCAAGTAACCGGAATAACCATAAATTCCCGGTATCATCCCAAATAACGATGTCACGCGCCACGCATTTCGCATACATCCTGGCGTGCTTCCTTCGCTCGAGCGTAATCCATTTTGTAGCACTTCCGTCACCAGCGCGCCTAGGAAACCGATAGGATTTGTGCCCTTCTTTAGGGGTTTTTCGTTTTTTTTTTTTTGTTGCTGCTGGTGTACATTTACGCAAGATACTATAACACCGCTGAGGTGGCATTGTGACATTGGTGTGATTCCTTGACCAGGAAGCTGGCGGGAGCTGGTATGCGCTTGTCGAAATTCCCAGGATCTGTGGAGGACATTTTTACACTACGCCGACGACGCACGAATGCTATGGTATTCGTTACTAAGCTACTTTAAAAAGAAGTAAAAGGGGAAGAAAAGAACTGCGCTCTGTAGCTAAAAGCTCCGTTGTCTCCATTCCTACACTCTCTTCTACTACGCCTCCTCCCTCACCCTCCCTCCCACGCACACACACACACGCTTATTCTATCCATTAACAAATTGGACATTTCTGGAGGTGCCATCGAAGGGTCGTTGGCTTGTTGCGTATACCAGGTGTAACCGGTCGTGTTGCTTTCGGAGAATGCTGGTCAGCTTTGTTGTGATGTTTTATTCAGATTAATCTCTTTACATTCCATGCCATCCGTGCCCTGGACAGTGCAACCGTGAAGCATCGATGCCTGTCATTCGGTGAAGAATTTTGTTTTCGTGTAATAGTGTCTTTATACAGCGCTTTCCAGCTGGTGTGACCCAATGGCTGAGTTCGTAATGAATTCGATCGTGTCAAATACGATAGGAAATTCCGAAAAAATTATATTACCAATATGTTCCAGGTCCAGTGTTTACCTTCTATGATATTGGGGATTTTTTCCGAATTTCAATAGAATTATAAGCATAAAAATAACACTGAGACCCGGAAATTCGCTCACTTGAAACCCAGTTTCCTTAATAAGATCTTCACGGCGCTTGGTAGCAAACAGCGCGAGGTGTTAATGTTATCAAAGCGATCGCAAAAGTTCGATTTCCTGTGCGCTATTTTCAATCAGATAGCGCGCATCGTCCTTGTAGCGACTAATTAATCCCGCTACAGATTGTCTAATTTAGCGCTCATGACTTCCAAGATCTACGCCCCGTTTCGCGTCGCGTATCTTTCGCTGGCGCTTTGAAGTGCTGATTATTATACAATGTCACCGCAAGCCGGCCCCGAACGGTCCTTCCGTTCGGTGTTCTCGGTAATCCACTGAAAGTCACGGGAGCTAGTTGGCGCTACGCACTCGTCACCTGTCGAAACGAGTATCGGATTAATTATCATCCTTCGCCGCCGGTGTGAGGCGGAAGGATTCGTTGGACCGTACCACGAAACAAGCACTCCGAATAAGCGCCACAGACCGGTCCTGAAGAAGCGATATTGATGATCTGTCATTATTAATGCAAGGGGTAAGGGCGCGAAAACAACTCGTTCGGTGTTTTCACCACCGGGCGCCTCCATCGGCGACGAGCTTTGCAAATTGCTCCAGCAAAAACAGCTGCCAACCAAAGTGATTGGAAAATTGGAGAAGAAAGTAACGCTTTCTTACTACCGACGCACGGTTTAATGTTTCAATAATTTACAAAATGGAAGGAAGTCTGATTTGCCCGGCCTTCTTTGATTTGAGCCTACTGTGTGACGTATTTCACATGATTTGCTCGTCAAATTAAAATGCAATCATATTCCGCAAGCAACTGGTTTGAATATTTAATCGAATTTCTTTCCGGAATATTAATGCTATTTTGTTGAGAAAAAATGTGACCAATAAGTTTTCTTTTTTGGCTTTGTGGAAACACGGTGACTTTTTAGCTAAAACCAAACGTACTCACTTTAAGCGCAAGAACTTCACAACAGTAAGTAAATAAAACAACTCAACTTTGGCACAGTTTTCAATCGAAAGGGCTCCCAAAGTGATTTAACCGAGAAAATAAAAGAATCCCTTTTCAACACCCCAAAAAAAAGGGCGTCATGGGTTAAGCAGGCTAGCAACAGGCTTGTCCCAAAATTCCTTTCCTATTTTTAATGAGATTTTTTTTTCGCTCCGTTGAACCCTCAGTTCTACTTCGGGCGGTTTTTTTGTGCCTTTAAGTACAAGGATAATCAAGAATTAAGATGCACAAAAACATTATTTGGAAAATAAAGCCGAAAACCGTCGCTGCCCAACGGTGCACATCCGTTCGGCGTGATTATCTTAGTCTCTCGGGCCCACGATGAATCCTGCATGCGGATGTTCTTTCATGTCCGACGAATTCCTTCTGTTATTTCGTTCCACCCGTGTTTATAGTCCTGTTTTATTTATTTATTTATTTTTTGCTTCATTTCGGAACGCTCGCGCGCAAAAGAATGTACGCTGGTGTTGTTATTTTTTTTGCTTCTTTTACGACAATTTGATTGAAAAGTCCGTTGATCGCACTGAAGCGTCAAAATAGGAGACCGCTTGTCACAGTGGAATTTTCAATGCACATTTCCGGGCAGCCGACGGCCACGGTGTAGTAAATCTACTCGGAATTTAATATTTAATCTTTACGACGTTTGTCAAATCAATCACCCGAAGCCAGTACGCCACCCGGGGATGCTGCGGTTTATTTTTATCTCCTCGTTTACCAAAGCAAAACGAAAGGAAAACGAAGACGGCTGTGCGGCTGATGAAGCAAGATGTGTTCATTAAGCGTAAATGACTGCGAACGCCTGGACAATGGTTCGGGCAATTAAACGGCAGGTCTTAAACGATCACAACGCCGTGGGTGGTGCGTTCCTTGTGCGGTAAGCAATGGTTGCTTCGATGTTGTATTTTATTCTTCTTCGCTAGTCGAACCAAAAAAAAACATAACCCAACCTGCTCCAGTTATTTTTTTTCCCTCCCAGCCGGGCTCCACGCTACGAACTTAATTAAGGTCGTGACAAATTTTCGCCGAATTTCCCACCCCGACCCGGTGGCACTCGGTCGCTCCTTTTGGACATAAATTAATAAGTGTCAATCAGGGCAGGCCGTTCGCATCACTAAGCCCTTATCAATGCTTTCTTGATAATGGTATAATCGAACAGTAAATTACATAAATCTTCGAAGGCCGTACCGATCTTTGTGTGCGCCATCGTGCTAATGTCTATAATCAAAAGCCTTTCGTTTCAACGCGCGTTTGCTCGTTCGCTTCTACTTTCATGTCGGAAATGTGGCGAGGATGATTCCTCGCGTGGAACTAAAAAACTTTATGAAGCTCGCGTGCGTCTAATCAAATCGGATCTGGTTCATAGTCGTTTGCCCGATTCCGCCCAGCATCGCTGTCCTATTGATCCTAATCAGCACATCGCACAGCAGAAGACGAAACGTTACACAGATTTACTGTACGTCGCATTTGCTGCATTTTCCGGTAGCTTCATGATACGAGCACCATCGAGCGTCTTCGTCCGGAACGAGACAAGTGATGTTTATTTTCTAATTTTATGAATGAATTTATTCATGAGGCTGAAAGACGGATAACCGGAAGCAGGCGGGCGGATATCCGTGAGTTTAACATTTTCCTGTCCCTGGATGGTATCATAATGCATGGTGTTCTGCAAAGATCGGTTCGGAACGACGCTAAAAATGAAATCAACATAATATTTCACAACGAACGTTATGAATCCTTAAACGTCGAAGCTCCGTCTGAATAAATGTTGCCTCGGCGTTATTTTCACGATTTAAACATCAGCCAAATGCAGCAAAATCTGGCATACATGCAGGAAAAACAATCTTTTTTAATCTCATGACAACTTTAAGCGAGCTTCTCAATAGATTTAGCGTGTTAGTTTTTAGGGTAGATTAAAACTATTACCATGTATGTGAATAAGTTCCACTGATCAACGAGAAAGAAATGTTTAAACCCACTTCCAGCCTGTTTGAGTGTTTCCCACAGAGCGTTTTTGGGGAATTTTCAATTTTCTGTCCATTTTTTGTTTCCTTGTTTATTCCTCGTGAATTCATCTGGGATACAAGACTCAGCAAAAAAAATCTTTTAAAAGCTTGGAAACTTGATCGTATTAAAAATGATTATCTATAAATGACACGAGTTTATTTTTAATGATTTTATGATTTTTTATGATTAAATGATTTTTCTTCTTATTTTTTTATGAGAAGTCTTAAAGAGAGATTGTGTAGTGAGATAGATCTCAATTAGAAATTTATTGTCCAGTTCGGTCTTTTAAAAATAAGTTCATACCAACTGCTTTCAACCCCGCATTCCCCTATTCGATACGACAACATCCCTTTCCTGTTTATCGCTCTTTTCAACCTCTTTTTTCCATTCGCAAAAGATACATTTTTTATTTGCACTCGCGCTTCTGTGGTCGATTAAATGTTTACGTAACGCCTTGCCCGCGCTGCATGCGCGCTGCAAACAACAGATAATACCGAACTAGAAAATCATAATACTGTGAAAAATCTACCCTCCGCTGCTCGCAACACGCCGGTTGGAATGAAACAAGCCTCGCTGCGTTATGTTTCTCGCCTCCACTCTGTCGCATAAACAAACGCGCTACTTGTTTTCTTTTGCCTGAAGCGCCTCCGGACCGCTCGATGGAAATAACATCAGAACGAAATCTCGCCGCAAAAGATGAACGCTGGCTTAGCGATGAAGCGAAAAAGTTTTGACAACTTTAAAGCGTCGCTTTGGCAGAGACTTTAAATTCACAAATTAATTTGTGGGGGACCCCTCCTCACTGAAGCTGCCGTTCGACGCACCCGGTGCCTCATATACTTCCAACCCAATTTAGTGCATCTTTCTCATCACTGGACGTGACATTTATGGCACTTCCATCACCGGTTAATGGCTGTTCTACGTGTACCCACGGTGGGTTGCTCTTCTACTACACTATAAATCACCAACACTCAGGCATGTTTCGCTTAATAGGACATCCTTTTGTAATGGGATGCTTCGCGTAGGCAGGAGCCACTGCCCTAATCTGTTTCCGTTCGAACGTAATAGCATCGCGAACAGTTTCCAAACCCCTCGTGGCAACAAAAATACAGACATATGTAGGGTGAATCGTACTCGGAAAGATAGCTTATAGACACCGACGGGGATAAAAAACCCTAGTGCCGTTTCGAACATCATTCGACGCTGGTTCCAAGTACCGGGCAATTCTAAACACATACGGTACGCTTCGGCTTACGCTGTGCTCGAGGCAGATTTCATATTCCCTGCGTGGATGTGGATCGCCCATTGTTGGGGGCATAATGGGGTAACGCTTTCGGGGATGAGCAACCTTTATTGGTGACCATTTTCCATGGGCAACCGGAGCCAGCGCCAGAGCCAAACACCAGCAAATTTCGCTCGAGAATGGGCTACCAAACTGCACCGAAGAAAACCCCGAATCCATTGCCGAAGGTGAAATCATGAGTGGAATGTTGAAAAGAAACCCCATAATTGCTCGTTCGTTGTAACTCGTTCGTCCGGCGTAAGCGTCCAAATGAGCCGTTATCGGCTCCGTTCGGTACATTTGCGAATTTGCAATGCCATTTTTCCGGCACTGGTACCGGCGCCCACCTTAACCATTTCCGTTCAATTGAACCGCCGCGGGCCTAAAAAGCCCACCGCAACGCTTCTCAACACCGGCAGCAATGGGACGATTGCCGAGTGCCACTTCCGATCGGAACCGGTGAATGAAATTGAGAAATCATTTCGGTGCTTTGGGTTAATATTCCGTGCACTGCCCGACTTTCGGCGTGAGCGATTGGCCTGATATTTGCGAACTGGCGAAAGGAACGCACTTTCGGTACGCTTTGATCCTGCAGATATGGTGCTGTCTTTACCAATTGCTAAGACTATTCTTCCCCTCCACTACACTACAGTGACCATTTGATGGTTTTGACGGTTGATGGGTGTTTGTTGAATATTTGTTAAACCAAGCGAGTGAACAATAATGAGGTAGATAAGGTAACGAGTGTATATGATGTGTGATTTGGTCGTGTCTTTCACATTAATTAATCGTCATAAGCAATTTTTTATATTAATTATTATTATTAATAATGTATTATTATTTGTCCAGATGTTTAGTGAATATTCATAACAAAAATTTCAACGTTGTATAAAATTGGCAGAAATATGTCTTTCATTTATTTATGATTATTAGGCTTTAGCATAATATTTGAATGCATAAAAGATTGGGCAAAATTGTTTAAATTATTGTTCCTGATTGTTTGAATATAAAGAAAGGTTCTTAATGTTAATTTAAGTTTTCAATAATTTAATTTTTGGCCACCTATCTATTTAAAAACAATCAGTTAATGTTGTAAAAGACTTTTTTCCAATCTTTCTTTTTTTCTAATACCAAATGTCGATCACACGTATTAGGGTTTTGGGACGTCCGTAAAGTTCCTCAGTTTCTGAAGTCTCTGTCTCTCTGTCTCTCTTTCTTTCTCTCTCTCTCTCTCTCTCTCTATCTCTTTATCTTTCTCTTTATCTATGGCCCTTTCACAGTTGGGTACGTCGTGCAGACATGGCACGATCATGTCGAACGTAAATAATCTAAAAATCTTCAATCATCCAATCTTCTGAAAACAGGTAAAGCGCTACATTCGTTCGCACTAGTGTCGCTTTGCATCGTTTATTCATTCTCCTATATTTTGTGTACGTCACCACATACCACAATGCTTACCTTATCCACCGAGCAGGCACGTCACGAAACGGTTCTGAAGATGAAATAATTCAATTCGAAATCAGATCGCCCGGTGGCGGAAGATTCAATCAAACCGATGATTGGCAGCTTATTCTCTTTCAGCCACGGTTTGGACACGGTATACGGAAAGGAAAGCGACAAGATTCTGGCGCCAGCGTCAGTGTTCACCAGCGAATGCTCTAGGCGGCGTAATTTTTCAAACAAAAATATCTTTCGCCGGGAAATTATCGCGATTGGATCGCGATGAAATGACTGATAGTGTGTACTCCCGAGTGTTGGCACTTGTCATTTCATTCATGACGGTTTTCCTTCTTTTTTTGCTAGCGTTTTTGTTTTTCTTTTCCAAAATTGATCCAACTGAACCAAGAACTGAAAAGAAATGCTATTGTCAGCACTTTGGGCCCCATTTTCGGAACGTAAAACATTTCAAGTTTTCCCCATCCCACCTATCACGCGACCGTGCTGGAAAGGCATTAGCGTAGGCCGTTTTTGCTGCGGCAGGCCTTTGTTTTACCTCATTATTTGTCTAATCATCCTACAATAACGAACAAAGCCGATCATCTTATCGCAAATAATGGCACAAAGATGGGCCCAACCCCAGCGCGCACGATGGCACAACTTTTGGCGAGATGGAATTGGGTTTTAGTTTTTGTTTTTCTCTCCCGTTTGCTTTCCTGGCCACGTCCGCGTTCAACCGCCGGGGGCACCGGCAGGCGTTAATGAGTAGAAACAATAAAGATAACCGACTGATCCCGACATAAGACGAAAGCCCCACAAGGCATGGCGCCAGCCTCGCCGGGCGTGTTTCCCGCTGGGGTGGGGTACAACTTTCTTTGTGTGGCGCATCCTCGACCGGCACGAGGCCGGACACGACATGACGATGCAGGGAAATTTGTCCCTTTGCTTTGGTTTGGATCCGCCGGGATCGGTCCGGGGGAAAACCCATTCCGACCGGGAGCGCGTCTAATCAGGTTAAATCGATTGGTGGAACGTATTTATTCAGCTGCCTTGTGGGGTAAATTGTCGCACAATCTCGTCCAATTTCGAGACGGGCTCGTTAGTCATCCTTTTGAAGGACGAAGCTTCAGGTGCGGTTCTGGTCCGGTCGAAGGAACACGCTGCGGAAGAAGACCCTAGGCTACCGTTGGGATGAGCAACCGGTAGACGGTGCGAGCAAAATAAACCTGCCAGAAAAATAACCTCTCACCTAAGCTCTAATCATCCGTGAAAGTTAATTACAGCAGCAACTGTAGCTCCGTGCCAGGGGAACACCCGTTTCCAAGCTGTAAGCTACTGACCGGGTCGGTTCACGAATATTGGGCCGGGTTGCATCAGCGCTCGGAGGTATTTTTCTTTGTTGCTCTGGTGGGGAAAGTTATAATTGAATTTTCCACCTTCACCAACCCCTGCACCTCCTCCCCAGGGCGACCGCAAACCCCACCCCGGCGACAACGATGGATCATTTGCGCATACACTAAGCACACGCCGGCTGGTTTGGGGTTAAGCACTGAATTGTGCACCAACCGAGCCAACATCTGACTTTTATTGGTTCACTTAGCCGGGTGCGGTTTTCACACGCCCTGCACATGCCTGCGGGCAAGCCGAACTATTAGCCGAACGTCAATGAATAGCTTAATTAATGGGCTGAACCGGGGGAAGGGAAGGGAACGGCACTCGATAAACTATGAATCCTACCGCTCCGCGATCAGAACGGATCCCGGCGTAGCAGATCCCTTTATGGTAATTTTTCGGGAGCAGTTACAGTAGGTAGCACTGCTACTGCTGGGACGGAAAGTTTTTCCTTCCTGCTGCGGGCGAGCCGGGAAGATGATGGGAGAAAAAGGAGAAAAGTTTTATGTTATGATTATCGAGTAAATCATGTTCCCGGAAGTGCGATGGGATGCGCTAGAGAAAAGGTCGCCCACTAGGTCACGTTGTGATGTCGGCGAAAGTACTCTCTACCGGATGGACTACGATGGACATGTCCCAGCACGTGAAGCGAGGCACCCTACCCGACCCGTGCACGAAGCCCACAGATGGAAATTATTTACGCTAAAGTTTTTCGGATACGAAAAAAATTAGTAAAGTACGTTGTATAATAATTTCATTCGACATCAAACGCATCGGGAAGTGCTCCGGAAACTTTTACATTACTGTTAACTCGTTTTAGATGACCGCTGATGTAGCATAAAATGTTTGAAAATTTAATTTCAATTATGTACCATATTTTCCATGTAATGAAGGATGGTTTTGTGTTAGTGTTTTCTAGACAATAAATCACGTAAAAGCTAGCTCATTTTTGACCGTCATTCTTGACCGTCATTCTTGACCGTCACGTGTCGACACAACTCCGAAGAAAATAAAATGTAAGTAAATATAAATAAACGTAAGTTCTAAAAAGTTCTAATAAAATTTAAAACAAATCTTGTTTTATAAATGGTGAAAAAGTTTTAGTATGAAAAGTATTCCAAACTTCCTGATGAATTGAATTGAACATCGCTTTCTGTGTTCAATAACATTTTTCGTAACATTGGATATTACTATGTTGTTTAGATTTTTAAGCAATATAGCTAATTATATTATTAGAATATTAGAAACTGTATATAAATATTAGAAACTAAGCTGAAATATATTTGCTAGTCTTTTGTTATTGTATTACTTACAAAAAAAAAACACCGTACTACAAGTGAAAGAGGTGTTAAAAAATAAAAATTCCCAACATAAACTAAAGCCATTCAATCATTATTTCACCAGCACCCTAGCATGGCTCAAACATGTTCACCACATAGAGAACATACCAAAACAAGCAGATATGATACATCATAGATAAGTTCCATGAATTAGTAAATCATGCAAATACCATATCCAAAATTACTCGAATATGAAAATCAGGCGAAGGATCAGCCGGTTCATTTGGGAACAGAATGATTCAATGCTATTCAGTATTTTTTTTTCCATCTCTCCGAGGATCGCTCACCTTCCTTCCAGCATGCGTAACCGTGTACGAGCTTCGTCGAAAGGTCGGAGGGTGTGGAGTGGGAGGGCGGTATTGACTTTCGATCTAACCTCGACAAGCAATACGGTAGCTTATGGGCAATTACTGTCGTAACTCCGGCGTGTCGGCGTAGTTTATTTCGAGAGCATCACCGAGTGTGTGTTTCTCGCCTTACATTACAATGTATCGCAACGGAGCAAAAACAGCTTCCTCACCCAGCTTCGTCTGTGACGTAACCGTCGTGTGTCATGTGTACCCGAAGCATTTTTAATCAACGCCTGCAGCGAAACAGACACGCGTGTCACAGACTGATGGTGTTTTATTTGCCCGACCAGCTCGGTTTATGTCGACACATTCGAACATGTCGCCTCAAAGTGAACGGTGAATGGGATCCTCACAAGAATGAAACCCGTCTCTGTAACATCTTCTCCCGTTCCATTTTTTTTCCGCCCCGGATTACGTTGCTGTTGAGCAACGGAGCATTATTACGTGCTTGGGAAATCCTAGTTGTGGCAAAACTTCATTAGTTTTCCGATGCTGGAAATAGGCAAAACTTTTCACACCACAGCCTTCCTTGACGCCTTCGGCTTGACGTTTCAGGATTAGCGATGATTGAGTGTCGACGATGAGCGTACCCGAAAAAGGTTTACTGGATTGGGGGGAAAAAAACTGCTCACAGATTTGGATGTATTCTTAGCAACCTATCAAAACTCGCTAATCCTGGATGAGATGGCAATAGGAACGTCACAGTTAGCTGCGAATTTTATCAACGTTTTTGTCACCCAATTTCAAAACGGACCTTCGAAAAATATCGCTTACCACCAGATACATTGAAAATGGTAACCGCCGCGGTGAACGAAAATTGGCCGATAATTAATAATTGCCTCCGGCCGTGTCGTGCCAGCGGGCATTATAAATTTATGCTGCATCCGGCACTCGATGAATCTGGAAAAATCTGGAAACCATAAATGAGGAAATTTGGTGCCGGTAGAGGAAAATGACCATTACCGTTGTATTGCACTTTTGTTTTGTATTCCATTTGCTTCGCCGGTGCCTTCCCAGTGAGTAAGCCGATTTGAGACTACTATTTATGGGCTCATGCGGGCTCGTAATAGTGGTGGACACACGAGAGGATAACAGAATGAAGCAGATGCGATGCACCAGAGATTTATTCGATGCACAGTGTCGCACAAAAGCTACGATAGTAAATTTATTTCCCGCATCTGACCAATTCCACTATTTTCCGTTGTTAATTCAATTACCGTTTGTGGCTGGCTCTGAATGGTTAATTTAATTTGTTTTTTTTTTGTACTAGAATTCAAACGCTTGTTTTAATTTATAGATTTGAAAATCATTTTGTATAATCGATTTGAAGAAAAAAAACTCCCTTGCAAAACAATTGGAATGTTTTTAAAAACTATCAAGCATTAAAGACACGATTTTGTACAATATTTTTCTTAAAACTGTTTTGATCTTTTTCAAGCAGTTTTAAACACGAAATGTTACTTCATTGTTGGTGTTGTGATCATTCTTAATTTATGTGAACCATTTTGTTATAAAATGATTTAAAATCCTGTGTGTGTTTATACGTGTGGTTAATACAAGTGTATTCGATATGGAAATAAAAAATAATTCGATTCTTCACGAACAATTCAGCTAGTGAAAGAGGGATGTCGACGAGGCGAATGAATTTAGATACAGTTTTACCAATGACTTTAATCATAAGAAATAGTTTCAAATTCGTACAAAACTTGTCGATTTCTTGAGCTACTGAGTTATCAGTGTATCGCAATATCCGGTATTTTCGGTATTTTGTTTCAATTCATCTCGTGAACAAAAACAATGGTCTTTCAAAGAAAAAAAAACATTAAACCTTTGTAACAAACTGTCGTCTGTAATTTTCCAGCGAAGACAAGACAATAAGCGAAACACAAAACCAAAAACAGAATGTCACCTACCCCATGGAAAACCCCCATCTACCCGCACAAATGACTATGAACCGCTGCCAACTGGGTTCCCAAGAAATCGGACGTTCCCGGAACGGTTAGCTCCGTCCTTCTAATGCGATTGAGCAAATCGCAGAGCAAATTTCATTACCCCCTGCACGTAGCCGCTGCGAATGCACGAAATTCATTTCATCGTACAAAAACTGCAAGCTCACGGTGGGCAGCGGACACTTCTTCAGTGGGTAGCGGCGGGGTTGAAAACAGACTCCCCCAACCCGAACAAAAAACAAAAAAAAACCCGACCGCACGCGCACACAATTCAATCAATCGCTTTGCGAGTGGCGTGCGCGAAATCGAACAACGACACTGCCAAACAGCCAAAGCAAAAGGCGCAGAACACTTCAGCACTAAGCAGACAGCTCAGGGAACAGCATACGAGAAAGTTGAAGCTCCACGCGGGCCTCACGAACCACATGTGCACCGAACTCTGTGGCCGAGGTGTCTGGTGCCCGGGTCGGGCGTATCTCCGCTTTGGCCTCCTACCGTTTGGTGAAAATGTAATTACACTCGACGGTGCGCGTACCCGAAAGCTGCGTTCAATCATCTCCGATGACATTTCACTTCAAGACTTCACCGGAGGAGATAGCAAATGAAGGGGAAAAATAGCAAACGGGGCTCTCTTGTTAAACTAGTTCGCAACACGTGCGGCCTCGTTAGGGTTCGTGCCAGTGCGTGTGTGTTTGTGTGCTGCAAATGCTTAGCGGTATCTGACAGGGCGATCACGAAGTTCGAGGTCAAATCGAGCCGGTTCGGCAATATCCACCCATGGCTCACCCCATATGGTCAAGTTTGAGCAGCCGAAAGAAATGATGCAGCAAATGGGAAAGGAAGCTATCATAACGAGCCGAGTGTTTTCTTTATTGGACGATCAAAGGAATTTCGATATCAACCAATCAAATGATAGTGCCGTAGCACCGATTGACCCATTGATCAGACGTTTGTTTCAAAGCCTACTACCGATGAAACTTTACGAAGCTTTCTACGAAAATTGTATTCAAATATTTCCCCGCAAGCCGTGGGAGTTACTTGCCAGTCAGAAATCAGGCCCACCTTCAGGAGCAACGGCATCGTTCACTGCACAGGAAGCAAGGAAATGGTGGGAGTTTTGTTTTTTTTTTTTGCCCATCACCGAATGCGTCACAATTGCCACCACCGGCGGAAACTTTTCCAAGCGTGATGTTGACGAGGATACCCGCCAACGCTAGAACCGTCAACAACCGTTGCAGACGATAAAAAAAAAACGAAATCATGAAGCTGTAATCAAAACAACACCATCGTTTTGCTTGACAGGATCGTTTTATTATTATTCGTTTCTTTGCCGTTGCCGAGTGTTTCAATCATCTTCCCGATCGGTGCCAGATTCGGATAGGTTTTTCAGCTGTTTTCTCTTTTGTGCGCTTTATTTCCACGCTGCAATCCGTCCTCGTCTTCGAGCGATGAATAATTCAAAGCCACGCCGGGCCGTAAAATGAAACGATACAGATGGATTGGTTGTTTTCGATGGAATTTCGTTGCGATTTGCTTGTTTTTAAGACGGCCAATATGTTATCTCATACTTCTTCCGTAATGGATTGAAAGTTAGATCGCGCAGCACATGCAGAATTTATTGTTAGCATTCATTCAAAGCATTTTAAGCGTGTTTTAAACACTTTCTGCTAGATGTTTCTATCGCATTGTTAAAAAACGCAAATCATTGTCTTATCGTATGGTAAGCAGGAGCCAACTGCTTGGAAAGGTTAAGTTACCACTTAGGAAGCAAATTTTTGCCCACCGTGCTAATGATAACGAGAAGGACCTCAAATGGTTTGCAAGTTGCCTCACTTCCAGCTTGAAACACCCTAAAGCAGCCTCAACCTTCACGCTTGTGATGAGCAGGATTTGCATATTTGAACGTTTTCCGAACCTTCTGAATCTACATTTCACTTAAAGCGATGTTACTTTTCTAGCATTGTTTTGTTGTTCGATTTGTGGATTAGAAAGTGAGGAAGGCATATAGTGTATTCCGATGTACAAACTAAACCCATCCGATAACCTCATATGCAAACCGCAAGGTTTAACTGCACGATAAACCCTATCGAACCATTAGAGGCACTCTAAAAAACATGTCGAAACTGTTTCGAACTCGGTGCGGTCAGCTTCACCTGCCCGGCCAACCAAAGGCAGTCGAAACCAAACCGGTTTGTCTTAATTTGTAAATGAAATCGTTGGGCCCCATTGGACCCAGAATTGTTGTGCGATTACACCATGGCCATGAAAGGAACAAGTTTAAGGTGAATTTCTTTCATTAAACTGCTCGCGGCACACGATAATCTTGAGCGACTTTTAATATTCAACCCACATTCACCGCTTGTGCGTTATCACGGGGCAGGCTGATTCGCTTCCATATCTTGCGCCGTCGCCTGTCTGCATTCGCCATGCAGCAATCGGCCACTCTTCCGTTCAATCTGAAACACACGCACCGTCGCACGTTTGAGATTTTAAAACGAAGATCTTATCCCGGACATGGGTCGCAACCCCGGCGGTATGCGTACGAAGCCTTTCTTTTGCCTTGCATGCGCTCGTACGCCCCACTGAGCTTTTCACCCGATTCGGCCAGATACAATTTCACTAGCCGAAAATGTTGCCCCTGTCAAATCTATTTCCGCGTTTTTTTTTTGTTTTTTTTTTGTTGCCTCACGAACGGCTAAACACCAAAGCACGCGAAGGAGCAGAATTCAAATTGGGCCACCGTTGAGCCGCAAGAAGAAAAACCAGTTTCACTTTTGACTTTATCTCGTTCGATCGCGCTAAGAAATGGATGGAGATGGGGTTCGAAAGCTCTGCCCGCCTTTTGTCGCACGATCTTACCGCTTCCATGGGCAGCTGACTGGGGTGACTGCTCCGGCTGCATGTTACATAAATAATTCAATTTGTCCCATTCACCCAACGGTCCCCCGAGGAGGGAAGGGTACGGTTAAAGAATCGCCACGAATGACCCACAGGCATAGTTCGGACAGATAGCTTTGCTTCAGAACAGCGGGACGGCGGGAAGAGATGGCTGGAGATGGGGTTCTCGCAGATTGTGAATTTCAATCGCGTTATTAGAGACGGGATGAATATTTGAACGCACAACTTGGGTGTCAGTGCCACGTGCTGGCAGACAACCAATTCTCAGCCTCCCCTTGAAACGGAAAGAACACAAGCAAGATAGCAAGATTCAACTACCTTCCCAGTACCAGTTGGTTTTGGTTGTGTGATTTTACGCTCGTGGATGGATGTGTACAGTGAGCGTGTACAGTGCTGGGGGTACATCAGCGATTGAGCATTATTAAAAATTACTTTCATCAGCGTAGCATGCCGTGCCGTTCCCAGTGAGTAAAACAAGCGAATGGAAGGAAAAAAATGGTCGACATCGAGATTGGTCGATTTTTCTTTCTTCGTTATTTTTTTTTTGGCTATCGCACTTTTGTTTGTAAGAATAGCAATAAATAAAGATGTTGAATTTTCAACATTATGGAAGAAAGAAATAATGAAAATTTAAAAAAGAAAATTTAAGGACACTATACATGTGAAAAAAAAAATCCAAAAATAATATTCTTATTCAGTTCAGATTTAAAAATTCATAATTTCTAGAGCAAGAAAAGAGTAATGAAACGTAAAAATATATTAAATCATTAAATTTAAGTTAGTAAAATTTCTTGTATTTTTATTAAAGTTTTCAAAAAATATTTTGTTTCGCGAAATAAAATCACTTAATCGAATATGTTGTATTTGGTTTTTTCCTCAGTATGGAACAAACATGGCAAAATTTTAATATTAAAATATTAAAAATATTTAACATAATAGTAAAGATGCTTCAAAACTATGGTTCCAGAATATGGAGGTGTGTCTAAGTATTCGTCTACAGTTTAGGTGAGACTCTAAAATCGCTTGTCATACCCACGAACAATATCGCAACCCATAAAACCTAATCCTCGCTAACAACTTCAAACAGGTACTGCCAACCTGCAAGTTCGACAGCCAACATGACAGCCATTGATGGATTAACTGAAACACGGGAACGAAAGGAGTAGGGTAAAAAAAAAACAAACCAAAAAACTTACGCCTAGACAACTGGTCCCGTGTGACAGTGACAAATTTGCTGCTCACAAATCAAACGGCTGGGACTTCACTTTCGCGATGAACTAACGCAATTCGGGCTAATGAAAGTGAGCCGAACCGGGAACAGAAGGGAACGGTAAGCTTCCAGTGTCATTTCCAGATTGTTTTCGCACCATTTTATCCCGATTTCATCCCGAGTTTTTTTTTGGGGGGGGGGGTATGCACATGGTAAAATGAAGCATCTCCAAATCATTTGTCCAAACATTTGCACAGCAAAGCACTTGTTTTTGCGTGCGATGAATTCTAATTAACGTCGCCGTAACCGTGGCTCACGTTTTAATACCGCTCCTCTTAGCGGGATTGGTACGATAATTTGCGCGGCACGCCAATCTTACCGGGAATGTTATCATAAATAATCTTAAACGGATTAGACGAGTCAGTACGGGCCCGGATGTGTCGGCTGTGCCGTCTTGCCGCTAGAGTATGTCACGGCACGAACGGTTCATTTCGTGGTAATGAATGGAATGAATTGTCGCTCTTAGAATTGTCGTCAGGGTAAGCGTTCGGTACTAATTCTTAAAACTCCTGTCCCAATTACGTGCGCTTCCTGGCAGCGCGCATTAAACCCCTGCCAAGCCAATTCGATAACAAGATCCACAAATAAATAATCATTATCTCTGCTATCACGGCACCAATAAATCCCACACTTGGATGTGGGTTCAACTTCTCACGGCACTGACTTCAACTATAAATAACGAAAACTTCTTCCCATCGGCACAATAGTGTTGGTCTCAACAAAAACGCGCACTTTTCTTGCGGCTTCATGATTTAATGCTTTAATCAACATTCCACCAGCCGGCCGAGTGTCACACCAGTGCACGGTGCCGATAAAGTTAGCGCGGAATCGGATTCGGCCCGTTATCGGGTGGCCCGTTCGATTGTGTCCGAATTCGAAAGGTCATTTCCGGAGGAAAACCCGCCATTGGAAGGAAAAATGATTTATGGCAGAGAAGTGGGACAGAAAAACTCCACCTATCAAATCTCTTTTGTATTTTTTCATTGTTAATTTTCTTTGCCTTTTTTGTACCGTGGCGGTTGCTGTCATAAATAGTTTCCATTTACTCTGCAACATCGCAGCAAACAAAAACTTCACCTTACAAAATTGTGAAAACTAAAACTCATACCCAAAACTAACGCTCAACTCGAAGCTTTTTCTTCCCCCGTCCCTAAACGGTGCACAGCCGTCGGTGGATAGGAAAGATAACTCGAAAACGGAAGGCACGATAGGAAAATCAATACGAAAAACACTCCGGAAGCAGCATGTCGTTCGGATGGGATCATTTGTTCCTTCGCCCATCGGTATCAATACCCATCAATCGCAGTATGATACAAAAGAACTTCTCACCTGCAAATGGAACCGGAAATTACCGAACCGGGTGGACGTAATGGTTGCCGGCGGCAGTGTACGTTAATGTATCTTTTAGGTTTTTGTACCGCCGGCTTTCGGGCCGATTCTGCCATCGAAACCCCGACGAACAGTTAGAGCGTTGCTGTGAAAACTTTGGCCACGACATTTCACACCGAAATCCCACCGCTTACCCAACGCCCCGTCGACGACCAATAATGCAATCCACTGAGACAAACGTCTCCGGTGATGGAAAATTTAATAACAAACATGCGGCTTCCCATAGCTCGTCGAGCCCGGTCGGTTGTGCCCGGTCATTCCCTTGGGCACACGGTACCCCTGATTGGACCGGTCAGTTTAGCCGTTTGCCATTTCGAGCCGATTTTCACGGGAACTAATTTAGGAGCAGAAACTCAAACTCAATCGCTCGCCCGCGAATACCATCTCCGCCGCCTACCCGGCCATTAGACACACTTTGTCAAGTGCCGGTGATTTCGGTTATGTTTTTTTTTGTTTTTATTTAATAGATAGAAGACAAGAACTGTGATGCGACCGGTACGCTTTTAAAGCCGGTTTGACGCGGCACGTCTTGCCAATCATTTTTTGCTGCCCGTGTCACGCTTTTTACGCGAAGTGATCCACTCGTAATCCAAAGCTGCCGTAAAGTGGCCACGCGGGAAGCGGCGCAACGGACGAGCCTCCCCTAAAACTAACCGAGACCACAAGCACACAAGCGTTGCGGCAGGAAATATCAACCGTAACCGACGACCGGTCGGCCGACTTGATGCCGATGCCTGTAGGCTCCGACGCGACGCGTCTAACGAACTGATCAACGGCAGATTATTCGCGACCGCGAGGGAGTGCTTTCGCGTAGGGTTTGTTTGATTGACGGGCGTGCCCGCGACGACATGCTGCCGTCGTTTGGGACGCTCACATGCGTAGGATCAGGATGCGCACACATACGGCCAAGCGCGGAAGTGGTGGGGGAGCTAAGCGCACCACATACGGCACCGAAAGTGGGCCACACGCTTCAATCCACGCCTGACATTATTACGCTAATTTCATTTCCCAGCCATGGATGGATGGGAAGACACATGACCCCGTGATTGAACCGTGCCGTAAAGGGTTTGCACACGTGCCGGGGGGGGGGGGGGGGAAGGGGGTTCCAATTTGACGGGCAGGCAAAGCGATTTTTCTATCTAATCGCATTTTCTGCTTGTTTTGTCAGACGGTGCGACGAAGCTGTCGCTGAGGTTTATTTTTCATCTTTGCTGTTTAAAAATATATGTGATAGACCTTCAATTTCAGACTAAAAAACCCTGCCCATGTCAACCATCAAGTTAGTACAAAGAGATCTTACCGAAACGGTTCCCATTGCTTGCTATGATTTTGACATTCATTAGTACCAATTCATTACTTCCAGGATGTCTTTTACTATCGAACAAGCTTAAAATTTAAATTGAACTAAATCTTGAACATAAATTGAACTCTCAAATAAAATAAATAAATAAATAAATTACACTTTGAATTAAATTGATTTTTTTTTTATTTACAGCGAAATAAATTATCTTCATTGCGAAATTGTTGTTAAACACTTACCGTATTCAAATAAAACAGAAATAAAATTAAAAAAAAAAAAACATTTAATAGGACAAAAAATAATGGATTGAATGTTTTTTTCGAGAAAACATTTGTAAAAACAATTTACCTTTACCTATTAATTTTTATTTGATTCCATAACTGAAACAGACTGTAAATCGGTTATTGTAGTTGGATGAAATTAGAAAAAATAGTTTATGTTACAACCCCACCATAAATCTGCACTGAAACACTTCCCTGTTTTTTCTGTCGTCTCTTTTACAGACTCCAATTTGCTCGCGGGCGCACCAACACCCAATCTAACGCCGGTTTTAACGCCTTCCAAACCATTTGCCCGCAGCACGCCATAATGGTTCACTCGCCGTAGAGTTTCGCTCCCAACAATCTCCTGTTCCTTTCACCTCCCCCGCCCGGCACCAGCCTCTAGCCCTTTGCCTTCCTCGGATACCTGCCAAACCATGATGGAGCTCACCCAAACCGCCGGTAGCCTTATCGCGGCCATTGCAGTCACGAATGGTACGACGGACGGGGTTGGCCTCCTGGACCTGGACGGGCTGAGCGGTGGGAACCGTCACGTCCCGGCACCGCAGCATCCAACTCACCACCACCAACAGTACCAGCCGCAGTATCTGTCCGCGAACGACAGCATGGGCGGGCCGGGGAACGAATCGGAGGGCAGCTACGGGACGAACCCGATCTGCATCATACTGCCGATAACGATCTTTTACTGCTTCATCTTCGTCGCCGGCATCGTCGGCAACTTGTCCATCTGCATCGTCATAGCGAAAAACAAGTCGATGCACACCGCCACCAACTACTATCTGTTCAATCTGGCCGTGTCGGATTTTCTGCTCCTGCTGTTCGGTAAGTACCGTACCGGTCCGTGTTTTTCGGCGAAAGGCGGTAATCTAATTTACGCTACCGTCCGTCCAACAAACGGGAGCTAGGGAGCTGGTCGCACTGATGCCTCCGAATGATTAATGGGACAATGCGCATCGCTGCGCGCTAATGAGCTGCGTGAGTCCGGAGGGAAAATTATGTTCCCGATGAATTCGTTTGCAAAGTGGTGGAAAACGACATTTACGCTTCGTCCTTAGGACGCCTGATCGGGGTTGCTGCATGATCAGCATCCCAAGCTAGCCCGAACTATTCAAAATTTGGAACACGTAGATGGTCGGTAATTTTGTGGAAAACCCTATCAAAAGCTACACCATTTTAGACATAAATCATCATCCGCGTGTTGTTTTGCAAACATTGTAGCAAACAGATTGCTAGAAGCGAATTTATTGGTTTCGAAGTCTGATTAAATGTCCTTCCACTTAATTTCCGGCACCGGTCATTCCCTTGGGTTCACCATTTGCTGGCTTCGACGACCCAAACCGCCGTTTACATTACGCCAATATTCACGGGTGCTAGATAAGAGAGTTCTACAAATCGAGCCGAGTTTTACGAAACACCGCAGTTCGCATAAAAGGCTATTCTCTTGCCATTCTATTGTTTACTTATCAAGTGTTTTCGTAGAAGTAGTATTTTGGTATGGGTTTCTATTGGAAAAAAATGTTCTTGTGCCATGGAATTAAAGATATTTATGGAAACAAATATTTTTTCAATATGTATTGAAATAATTCGTTAATTTTTTACTAAAAAAAATCTCTTTCCAGTTTAATGCGTAATTTATCATATTTTTTATGAGAACGAAAGTTTTGTTTTAGCACAACACTATTACACAATTTATGCCATCCACTGGAAAGCGTTTTAGAACAACGTTTTAGAACCACCTTAGGGTTTAAAAAACAAATAGGAAACATTTTTATTTATACTCATTTACTACCTGGTGCGGTTGTTTTGATCCCCAATGAGATTTTTTTTTAATCTCTCTGACTTGTTTGATTTATGTTTGATGTAATTTTAGTACAAAATAACCTCTTATTTCTACATCCAACGGCTGTATCACTTCCCGACCAGTAAATGCCGGTAAACGTAACTGAAACTCACCACCCATTCGAATTCGTCCTAAATGCCACCTCACTTGCAATCAATTTGTAACAGCCAAATGTGGTGGATTTTACCTTTATCCGCAACATTTTTCTACACTAGCTTCCAAAATGTGGCTTGGCTTCAGTGCTTCGTTCCGTTTCACGATAGCGGAAAACAATTTGCGGTCCTAATGAATTGCGCTAACTTTATGCAGGCATGCGGGGTAAATGGTTTGCATTTTTCATGCCAATTAAGCTATCGTGTGGTATGGACTTGAAAAGGTAGCCGATGACCGTATGGGTGAATTTTCCCCTCAGCTCATCCCGGGCAAAACCTATTTGCGATGCCGTTTTCAGGCGACGTTTCCAGTGCTATTAGAATGATTTTGGGCCGAAAAAAAAAATAACACTACGGAGCGGGAAAAACGAAACCTAAATTGCTTTCATGCTTCTTCTGTTTGTCTTACGGCATGTTTATGGACTCTTGCGAGCATGTAAATATTTATGCCAGATGCATATGAATGTGCGGAATCTTTCTGCCCCTCCTGCGTAAGAGCGTCGTCATTTGTCTAACCCTGTTTATGGTACGCCGCATAAACAATCTATCCAAATTTCATGCTAAACGATGGCGAGCGCCACCCGAACCACCGTTTCCGTATGAAAATCCAATTTATATGCGTGC
Source organism: Anopheles farauti (assembly GCA_000473445.2). Classification (NCBI taxonomy): domain Eukaryota; kingdom Metazoa; phylum Arthropoda; class Insecta; order Diptera; family Culicidae; genus Anopheles; species Anopheles farauti. The sequence goes on from KI915040.1 coordinate 25,054,034, forward strand.
ACCGCTGGAAAGCGGGACGGAGATGAGAGCAAAATATCACTTTCATATTCTAATAATGCACGTACCCTGCAATATGGTCACCACAGGCGAATAAAGGCTGGAACGTGCCCCATTGGTGAAAGAACCCTCAAATCTCCTCGAACAGTTCTTTTCTTCCAACCCCTTTGCTTCGAGTCGCTCCACAAACGCTGCAAAACGGCTCAAATGTTTTCTCGCTCTCTATACAATTCACTTTTTCCCGCTGCAACAAATATTACATTCCTCACGGTAGCTGCACCTCTCGGTAGCTGCAGTGCAGGGGAATGCATTTCGGCATCTGGTAAATCAGCATTAGATGCACCCAGCTCGGCAAAATCGCAAACATACGGTCGTATACCGTTTAAGGTCCCCGGTAAGGTCGTCGGACTCCATCTTCCGTTCACCTCGCAAAGGTGGTATGCACGAATTCTGTTGGCATGTATCGCGTTACCTTCAACGGGGCAAATATGTTTTGCCCCAACACGTGCGACCGCGTGTGTGTGTTTGGATGCAATTTGACTGGGGAAATTCTTTACGAGTGAAAATTTTGTGCAACTTCCATCGACCAGCAAGCGGTGGCCTCCGCATTCAATAAGGGTAAACATAAACGCTCGAAATATTTGCTCAGAATCTACGAGCGGAAGTAAGATGCTACGTGATATTTTTGTTCACATTTGCTACTAAACATTGCGATTTTGTTTCGCCATGTTTTATTAACTCTTTCTCAGAGGAACTCTCATGGTTTGAGTTTTTCTACTCTATTGTTACCATCCCCGGAGGCTTTAACATGCTTTTCGTTTCGTTATTTGACAAAAGCGTTCATCCTAACACGTTCCGAACAGTTTTGCTTAATTTTAACATTTAGTTCTTTATTTTGTGTAAAGCAACAACATAATGTTACATACTTTAAAAAGTATGTATTAAAGAAAATGATTCCGAGTGGAAAATTACGTTTGAAAAATAGCTAATTTGTCCCATAATACTGACACATTTAGTAATATAAATAAAGCAGGTAACAGGCCATTTTCGAATATTATTAAAAGGTCATTGAAATTTTCAAAAAAGTTCAACGGTTCTAACTTAGTATTTTAAAGTTCCCTTGAGCTCCCTTGAGCTATTCAGTTTTTGTATCTTCTAATCCTCAATCTCCTTCTCGTGAGATGGTAAACATGGCACGTACTATGACAAAATTATCATTGAATTATATATAAAAAATAACTCTTTTTTCAAACTTTCCTAACAAACCCCTGTCGCATATTTGCGAATCCAGTTAATTTTCTAACAAATTTTAAATTCTTACTTGCAAAATGGATTTGAATTTAGTTTTAAACCTCTTTTTTTTTTGCTACAACTAAGACTCAAATTAGCAAGCCAAAGTGAAAAAAGCAAGGTTTTAATGAAACAAGTGTTTGTTGACGTGAATAATCACGGAAATCGACTCGTAATGGGAGCCCAACCATTCATCAAATTGAAATGGCAAGCTTTCATTTCGAACGTACCAGTAGATCACAAAGCAAAGTAAATTAACCTATAAAATGGGGTTACTGTTGGGCTTTAATTTTTGGTATTTCTAACAGAAACAGTCGTATTGAAAATACAATCTACCACATTTTTTTTTTAAGTAAAATAAGCACCTTACACCCAACACCATCATGGTAACGTAGTAGAGCAGTCCGTTGCCGTCGCAAACTTTCATTGCCTCGTAAAGAATCCATATAAACGCGCTACTCAAGAGCAGCGCATTTCCCTGTCGTAATTCCGATCAATTTACGTTATAAATAGCGTCAATTAACGTTACCAAGGCGTGACTGTAAAGTTAAACAATCTCGTCAAATGTCGCTCGATGGAGGCGCGGAATCACCTGAACCGGACATCAAACCCCACCCCACCGTGGCCACCGACAGTATTCGGCACTACGCGACCGTGGCACATAAAATTCGGTACCCCTTTTCGTATCCTGCCGGCTGCCCTCTTCCCCCTCGTTCCCCTCGCTTAACCAAGCGAACGGTAAGCGAACGTAATAAAAACGTCCTGACTTTATCAGACACAGTCCAGATGTTTCGGAGTCCGGCTCCTATGGCAATAGGCCGCTAGCGCTAGCGTTTCGGCCGATCGAACCGGCGACGTCCTTTCCATTGCATCGGGTATTCCCCGGGCCAAACCACACAAAACTGGCCGATCGGCCAACCGGCGCGCTACTTGGCAATCATCCGAGCTGGCAACAATTTGGCAACAGCAGCGGGTTTGGACTCGGGTGGGGTGGGGTTCATATTCACATGCACGCCCACTCACACACACATACGCACACACACAAACCCATGGCTTGCTCAGCATTCCGCTGACAAGGATTTACCGCCGGTGCCGGAAGGTTATTACACTCGCTCAATCTTTGGCCCTCCTTTGGCTCTCTTACCCATCCCCACCCCCCTCCCACACTTTGGTGGCTAATACGCCCTTTTGTGCATTCCGATGTTGATGTGCTCGATTGACGGTGTATCAGAGCGGCCTCTGATGCCTCTCAGCGCCAGACCGAAATTTGCTCATGTTGTCGATCAAAATACCGCAGATGTTTCGTCAAGTGGAGCGTTTGGGTGAGATGAGAGCTATTTATGACTATCGCTGCTTTATACCACCCTTCCAGCGCCAAGAATGGACGATGTAGTTAGAGCTTCGCTGGGATGTTGTGGCTTCGGGCAGCATACAGATAGGAAGTTATAGTTTACATTTACATTGCTTTTCTTTTTTTCTTACCTTATCCCACAGACTGCTCGATGAGGATCCTTGTTCGGATGAGGATCGTCGTGGGTCAGGTTTTGGTTCGTTTAGATAATTTTTGTCGTGGATGTATCGCGCTTGGTTATGGAATTTGGTTTGATAGTTCATTAGTGTGGAAAAAGCAAAAGTTAGGAAAGAGCAATAAACAAAATAATGAAGATAAACCTTTCGGATATAATTTCAATTTTAGATTGAAAATGTTTCATGAAATGAAACCATTTCTACAGATTCGAAAAATTCGAAAACTTTGTTGGAGAAAATTCAATCCATTTTTACATTAGTTATTTATTATTGTTTTGTTATTATTGTTTTTATTGTACATTAGTTATTTACTTATGTTAGTCGAACGTGCAAATTTAGAACTTTTCTATCTTTTTACTGATTTTTGCTTTTTTGAAGTGAAAAATCAACTTGATTGGTTATAAATAGAAAACCATATTGTTGAAAATTTCATTCGAATCGGTTAACACATGCTAAACTAAATTTCTAGACCGAAATTTGTTTCAAATTTGCATTTGATTCATTTGTTCGAACGTGTTAAAAACTACAGAAAAATATATCTGTAAGATACGATGGTAGACATGGTCGAGCGTGCAACTTTTGCTTAATTTTTTTAAATTATGCATATATTATTATTTGATTAAAGAAGAAACAGCCTGGCCGTATTGCTGTTAATTTTTTTCAACAAAATTAGAAAATTGCAACACGTGCTGGTATTCTCGAGAACGGAAACATCGCTCAAACGAAGTAAGGTGAAAAGTCAACGATGTTCGTTCGTTCTCACTTCGCAGGAATGCCGCTGGAGTTGTACGGCACGTGGAACCCGTTCGCCTACCCCTTCAACCAGATCGCCTGCATCATCACGGGGCTGCTGTCGGAGACGGCGGCCAATGCGACCGTCCTCACCATCACGTCGTTCACCGTCGAGCGCTACATCGCCATCTGTCATCCCTTCCGGTGAGCATCACCACCCCACTACGGGGAGCCCCGCGGCCACTGTCCGCCGCTTGTCTGCAATGCATGTCTTGTATTGTTGCTCGTTTCGTACCGTTCTCCCGCAGGTCCCACACCATGTCGAAGCTCTCGAGAGCGATAAAGTTCGTGATCGTCATCTGGCTGGTGGCATTCGGGTTGGCCACCCCGCAGGCACTACAGTTTGGCATCGTGGAAACGTCCAACAGTCGGCTGTGCACGGTAAGTGCATCGTCGAGGGAAACCGAGACAATTATTTATGCCATGTTTGATTTCCGCCCGGTAAACACTACACACACACACACACGCTGAAACAAAGATAGTACGTAGCCGTGTGCGTTACACTCAAATGTAGGTGAAGGTAAGCGAAGAGGTGTGATCAGAGTTTCTTTACTTTAATTGAAAAGGGGTTGCTTTCAAGGGTTGTCTATCGTTTCCTTTCGCAACGCACATCGATCGGAAAATTCTGAAAGGAACAATCGTCTCCATGCAAAGTCCCAGATTTAATCAAGTGGAAAAGGTCACCAACAGAAAATATATGTCAGGTCTCATTTATCACATTGAGCCTAAGTTTAAATGCAAAAACTTAAGCATTTGATCTAGATTTAAATATAGTTAGTTCGGGTTGAGCCAACTATATACTGTATTGAGCGCAGCATGGCCTCCTGTGGTGATATTAGCTCAGTAAATAGTTATATCACCATTAACTGACGTGATGTTGAAAAACATCGATACCACAGAATCGAACCATCGATAAAATAATGTTTTTCTTTTACATGTACACTGTACTACCAATCGTATTTTAAAGTTAGAGAAGAAATTGTGTACCGTTGCCCATTATAAGGCATCGAAGTATTTCCAGAAACGTTCGCGACTTATTAGCTACTCAATACTTGTCATTCGTTTTCAACTGAAAGATTGATGATAATGACTTGGTAGGCTACAGTTTTGTCATCCCATTTCCCAGCGAAAGTTACAACGGTCGAAATGAATTATAAATCATGTTTATTGTAGCATCCCTCGAACTCTTTACGATCCACCTAATGGAAAACGTGCAAAACCTGCGAATTAAATTATGCGGCAATAATAGCAGCATCATCCCGCCACCACCATCCATTTTCGTCGTTATCTATTTGCGTGTGTGCAAGGAACGCAAATATTGAATCGTTATAATCAATTCCGACGCTCGGGAACGGTTTTCTATTTGTGAGCCCATTGGCATGCAACCATATAAGCGTCGAACGGCTGCGTTACCCCTTCGCTTCCCAAAAGGTGCATTAGACCCAACCCCGTTGACGCACTCATAGAATGACGGAGTGGTTTCGGACCAAATTTAGGCAGCATTTTGTCAGTTTATGTGTAAAATAGAATTTCTGTGTGTGTTTTCCCGCCTTTGGTTTCAGATAAAAGACCAACACTTTGTGCACGCGTTCGAGGTGTCCAGCTTCCTGTTCTTCGTCGGCCCGATGACGCTGATAGCGGTGCTGTACGTGCTGATTGGAATTAAGCTCCGGAAGAGCAAACTGCTGCAGGGCGTAAAGCGGGCATCGTCCGACTACACCACCCCGCCCCGGGGCGTTAGTGCCCAAACCAGGGTCATCCGAATGCTGGGTAAACTATTTTCTCTCTTTCGACTTGACCTTCTTCGGTTTTATCATCGTTCCGTAAGGTCCTCGGGTAATGATCGGTCCCGAAAGGCCGCGCGTTCCGCCCATCGTTTGGCGTGCGAGGGTGCATTAAACGGTTCGACGCGGTTCACATTCCTGCCGGCACGACATATTTTTATGTCTAAAGAGGGGTTTCTTTTTCTCCTCCAGTGGCCGTGGTGGCGACGTTCTTCATCTGCTGGGCACCGTTCCATGCGCAACGGCTGATGGCGGTGTACGGTGCCTTCACCGAGACGGAGAATGTGTTCTTCAACCAGGTGTACATGGTGCTTAACTACATCTCCGGCATACTGTACTTCCTGTCCACCTGCATCAATCCGCTGCTGTACAATATCATGAGCCACAAGTTTCGGGACGCGTCCAGGGTAAGTTACTAACGTCGAAAAACTTTTGAGTTGATAGGGCTACTCTTATTGTATCTTAACGGGCTGGAATAATCAACTTCTAGTCGCCAACCAATCGGCTTAGAGAACTGTCTAAGAGAACTAAGATGAAATTTATATCCTACGAAACAAACAAGTCAGTATGTATTAGCAACATTTGAGAGGATCACAAATTTAGTACGCTACACCTTAGAAAGACAGACAAAAACATTTTGTTTGTCTTCATTTTAACTTTGCAGTAAACTCTACTTTATCAATCACTGAAAATAAAACGGAAACAATCCAAAGCGCAAAGGAGCAACTTTAGCATGGTATAGCTGTGTTAAGGTCTACTACTCTTGGCTAGTTATTCCGAAATGTTCTGGATAAGGATCATGTTCACTCTATATTCAGGAAAGTTCCGAAAACAAAGACTTTCAAATGGAATATCAATGTACTATGTCAACTGAACAAAGAAATCTACAATGTTTGTCTAGCACCCTGCCTAGCCTACTGTGTGTAACCATGGAATTCAGAAATTTCAGAACGAAGACAAGTGTTCAGGGAACATAGTGTTAGATTCTAGCTCCGTTGGTAGTTGATCTCTATTTCATTACACATTTACGTGGGAAAACGCACCCGTGTCTCGCGTGTGGCTCGTGCTCAACGAAACCTGAACTGCCGCGTTACAGATATCCACCGCAATACCACGAACCAATACAATATGGTGCGCATAAATTGAAAACCATCCAGCAAGTTTTCGTCACCTCCATCGATTGTGGGTGTGTTGTGTATTTTTCCTCGTAAAACTTGCTGATTCTGATACCGATGCCGCCCCTCGCAGCATCCAGCTTAAACAGCACATTTTGCGCTGTTTGATAACAAAAATGAAAATAAATCACACGTGTTGTGGACAGTTTTATCGTTCGGCGGCAATGGTCCAGTTGTGCATTTCACCGATACCAGTTTGTATCGATTTCTATTGCTTTGTTACTCTCGTCCTATCGGTCCACGACTGTGGATGGTCTCTGACGTAGAGAAAGTTGTGATAAACGATTTCCCAAAACCGTCGTCAATAACTGAGAAGTACATTAAAAGTTTACGAAACGGGTCACTTAGTTTCTGTTGAGAATCGATATTACACGAAAATTTATACCGTCGGAGATGTGAATGTGATGCCGTTAGTAGTTGTGGGGTAAATAAAGTAATACTAATGATAGTATTTTTCGGATTCGTTAATTTTGCACGTTTGTTTTCCCTTAACCGCCGTTGTGATATCTTTGTTTGCTTTCCTTTCAGCACACACTGAAGATGGGTTGCTGCGGTGGGAACCGAACGAAATCGGATGGCCAGCAGCACACGTACAGTGCCGTCTCGCGGTACGGCGTTACCGGTGGCGGTTCGTTCAAGGTGAACTCCAACAACATGGCCTGCATCGGTACCGGCATCACGCTCGGACCGGCAGGGAATGTCGTTACTACCGTCAGCCCGTCCGGGAAGCACCATGCGACCGGTGGAACGCAATCCCCGTACCAACAGGAATCGAACATGTCGCTGCTGACCAACGACCAGCGCAGCAACCGCGGGACAATGCCGCCCACCTCGATACGGCCCAATTTCACCCGCGCTGACTCACACTGCATCTCGATCAGCAGCAGCCAATCGACGACCGGCACGAACGTTAGCAGCAACGGTAAGCTGAGCCGCAGTTCGAACGGGTCACTACGGCACGGGGCCAGCGCGATTGATCCGAGCGAACACTCCACCGGTCGCCTATCGACCATCGCCGAAAAGCTCAAGCGGGGCACGAAGAAGGTGCTAGCGTTTAGCAAATCCCCGACGAGCACTCCCTCCCGTGGGATCGTACCGCCGGTGGCGGCGGGTATGGGAGCGGACACAGCCAGCGAACGGCGCAAGGCGTACCGGAAGCGAAATAGCTGCGACAGTGTCGACACGAACACAATCAGCAACTCGAGCCTGAAGGAGTTCGATGAGGACGAATTCAGCAGTGCCGAGCTGGCACGCTTCATGGGCGAAGTGAACAGCGAGATACGCTAGACTATCGCTGGTGTGGCTGTCGGAATTAAGGCCTAGGCACAGAAGGGACACGAGCGTGTGCTCCGAAATTGCTCGCCCGAATCCTTCGCAAAGGAAAAGTACAAAAACTACTTCACCATCGCTCTCGGCGAGCGGAAGCAAAACGTCATAACCTCAAAACGAGCACAATATTCGAGCACGAGTAGGGGAACGAACGATGGCACGCAGAACAAATGTACAGATTACTTTCAAAATAATACAGCGTACCTGCGATTTAATCTCTTAGAGCAAAACACTACACACAGTTACACGAAGAAGCCGAACAGTACGAGCTCACTTACATGCTAGTACGCGCGCCCACTGTTTTCACTCCCCGATCAACGCTTCCTTCAGCCAGCTGGCCACGTTCGCTTGGTTTCGTTCCAGCCAGCTGATGTTGTTCTGAATTTGTTCAAGCGCCTGGCGCCGGGCGGCCTCACCCGCACCGGCCTCCGGGTAGCGGGCGAAGAAATCTTCCAGCTCGGTCAACCGTGCCCGGGTCGTGAAGCGGCCCGTGATCGACGGGATCATGCGGCCGAGATTGCGCTCGCCAATGCCGAAGCGTGCCACCAGCCGGGGCCAGTTTTCGCGCACATGCTCCCAAGCTGCCTGCTCGCCGTGCCGGTTCGCGGCGATGTACTGTATGCAGCTCAACTGGTCTTGCGTCCGGATCAGATCTGTGTCCCACGACAGCTCCAGGAAGGTGCGCATCGTACGCTGGTCGGGGTAGGAGGCGAGAGCCACCATCAGTTTCGTCTTCTCGTTCGCGTCGTTCTCCTGGCGGAAGCGTTCCAGCACCGTCTCCCAGTCGGCGACCGTCACGCCCGATTGCATGCCGTATGTGTACACAACCGAACGGATGTCCGGATGGATCGTGTCGTTTTGGTTGAGCCAACCGAGAAAACGGGTTTTCGCCTCCACTAGGCATTTCTCGTGGCCAAACGAGCAAGCCAGATCTAGGATCGTCGTGCGGAGCAAACTATACGTGCAGCGAACAAACAAAACGATACGATAGAGTGATTAAAGTACGCACCTACGTGTACGAGGGAGCTTCAACAGATACTTACTTCTCCATGTGTCCACCAGTTTCCGAAACATCCCAGCCAACACTGGTGACCGCCCCGTCGACCAACGTTCGCGTGTATTTCTGCAAACAAAGCGATCGCGAACGAACCGATAAGCAACGTTTAGTGAAGAATTATTTACAATAGTTACCGTCAAACACGAAATGCGAATGTACAGTACGTTGAATTTTTAATAAAACCCCATGAAGGGTAGAGATAAAATTATTTTTCACGTGCAATATATAATAATAGACAAAGGCGAAAGGGTGATCATTAGAGGAAAACTATCTAGCATTGGTCAAAAGCCTAACATCGAAGCCATTATGTAATTTATTTTTTCAATATTTATTGCCCAGCTGCACGAAACGTAATATCGGATAAGTATTTTCATAAAATCTTAAGCAACATATTCCTATACAAATCCGTCTGATGTTGTGGTTGTTCGAAATACTTTTAGAGGTTTTGTTGCCGTAGTTTAAATCCTCAAAGTTAGGTGATTCTTAAAGTAACTATCATTTGAGAGAGAGAGAGAGAAAGAGAGAGAGAGAGAGAGAGAGAGAAAGCAGAAACAGGATGCTCCACTTTCTCTTATTTTTCCATGTAGAAAAGCAACCTAAACATAGATGAAAAGTTTGAATAGCTTCGTGAGCGAATATCTCTTTGAAATTCAAACATTTTGAAGAATGTAAAATTCCCGCTAAGTTTAGTCGTAGAAGATCACATTGCAAAAAACAGTTTCATTTATAATGAAACAAAAAATTATGGGAACGATCATACGAAAATGTGAGTACAGGGACGCGGAAGCTACGTGGAAGTCATTCGCATTTTTGTTCGTTGGTACAAACTGTAAAAAACAAACCAATATGCATGCTTACCGTAATATCGTCGTACGAGTTGAAGTTGTAGAGCAAATTGCGAATCGTCTTCAGCTTGCTTGCGATAGCCGACCACGGTACGTACTCGGTTTCGGCGCGCAGGTACCGCGTCAGTTCAAGCGCATGGTTGTACGCCAAAAGCGATGCATCGGCCAACGCGAACGCATCGTTCAGCAAACCGGTCCGATCGCCAATAGTGAACATGTTTACGTTCGTCCGCAGCTCCTCGCCGAACTGGTTCCACATTTCCACCGGATAGTTCACGCGATAGTACCCGATCTGGCGGTAGTTCAGCTTGATCCAGCTCGCACCCTGCGGTTTTTCGATCACCAGCTGACTTTGGGTGTTCGGGAAGTAGAGCCGTTGCGGTCCACCGGCGGCTCCCGTCGAATCCGTGCTGGTAACGTACGTGAGCGGAATGTACCAACGATACCCGAACGGTGACTCTTCCGTTTCATTCGCATCCTTATCGGCGAGGAAGCGTTCCTGCCGTAACACATACTGCAGCGCATTCTCCGTCACCGTCACCACTGGGAGACCCTTCTGCTTTGTGAACGTATCCATCACGGCACTCACGCTCACCTCCGTCACGAGCTCGTCCAGCTCGCGCATCAGATCTTCGGAGACGCTGTTCGCGAAGGCTAGCTTGTTCAGATAGCGCGTTACACCCTGCTGGAAGATGGTGGGAGTAACAAAGTCCTCCAGCATCCGGATAACCGAAGCGCCCTTCGAGTACGTGATCGTGTCGAAAATTTCCGTGATCTGGTTTGGGTTCTCCACCGACATGACGATCGGATGGGAGCCGAGCGTCGCGTCCAGGTTCAGCACACCGTGCAGATCGTCGATGATGAACTGCTCCTCGATGCCCCAGTCCGGGTTGGCCTCGTGCATGCCCTTATACTCGATGTAGCTCGCGAAACCCTCGTTCAGCCACAGCTCGTTCCACCACTTCATCGTGACGAGATTGCCGAACCACATGTGGGCCAGCTCGTGTGCGATTACTCCCGCCACCCGCTGCTTGTTCGCCGTGCTGCTCGTTTCATTGTTGTACAGGATCGAGGTCTCGCGGTACGTCACTAGGCCCCAGGTTTCCATAGCACCCGACACGAAATCCGGAATGGCAGCCATGTCGAGCTTGGGCAGAGGGTAGGCAATACCGAAGTACTTCACGTAATACTTGATGATGGTGAGCGCGGTGCTTAGTGCGAAATCGATGTTGTCCTTCTGGAAGCGGGTCGCGTACACACGCAGCGGAAATGGTTCACCAGACTCCGGCACGACCAGCACTTCCTTGTTCACGAAATCGCTCACGATGAACACCACCAGGTAGGTGCTCATGCTAACGGATCGTTCGAATGTCGTCGTGCTCAGCCCGGCTGAAGGAGTGTCGATGGCGGTGGATTTAACGTTCATATTCGACAGTGCCTCGTACCCGTCACCGGACGGATGCACCATGTGGATGGTATACTCGGCCTTCAGGTGCGGTTCATCGAAGCATGGGAACGCCTGACGGGCAAATGTTGGCTCAAACTTAGAGGTTGCAATTTTTCTGTAAACGAAGAAAGGAAGAATGTGTTAGATTTTAACGTTGTTATGTGCTTAGGGTATACTACCGCCACAAGGGGTAAATAAAGGTATGGATTTCTTTTTAAAGAATCTTATGACACACAGTTTCATCAGTTTATCCGAACCTTCTCCTGTGTGTGTTTGTGATTGATAGTCTCTTTTGTCTCAACGCTATTCGAATTGTACTGCACTCGAGATAACGGAAGCCCTCCATCCATCATCGCATCTAATCTCCAAGATGGCATCAAGTGTGACCATTACCTCGTCTGATTCGTGCCCTTATCAAGGTACTTGCTGCTGTAGAATCCGATGATCCGGTCCGCCAGGCTGCCATTGAACTGAACGCTCAGCCGGTAGTCTCCGGCGGCAATTTCGGCCTGCGTTTCGATCACCCAATACTCATGCTCCGGCACCTCGTACGAGCGGGATATGTTTATCTCACGACCCTGCTGCAATCCGCCCAGCTCACCCAGCTCCCGGAGCACCGTTTCGGTGATGGACAGCTTTTTGCTGTGCAGCACAATGTAATTCGTCGACTCGGACACGTTCAGCTCGATGCCGACGCGGCCGCTGAACGTTTCGCGCTGCAGATCCGGATGCAGCCACAGCTCGTAGTGCACCGGGCGGATATGGCGCGGCAAACGGAAACCCAACTTCTCCGCCACCTGCGTACCCATCCTGAAGACACGGTTCATGCGATTGTTGGCGGGTGGTGACGATGGCGTCGAAGGCACACTGGTGGAATGGTACACAGAGTTCGGCAGGAAGATGGTGCTCCGATTCAGTCCGTCCTGCCGGTCGTTCTTATCACTGCTCGCTTCGTCAATGTTATTGTTGTCGGCGAAAAGATGTTTGTCATCTTCCAGCAGCGGTACGTCAGCTGTCAAATCGGCGTGACTGACAGCATCCGACGACAGCCGGCGCCCGACCATCACCAGTGCTGTCAGTAGGCAGAGCGATAGTACGAACAGGAAGGCACACGCTGCTAGCAACGAAAGTATCACGATCGATCGTCGCCGCTGTTCGCGTGCGTGTTCTTCCGGTGTCGTATGGTGCACGAAATGTGCCGACGAGGGCCGGATGCCAGGATTCATGCCGGATCCAATCACAACTGTTGTCGGTTTAACTGTCATTTCGAATTTCTGCTGTGCGCGCCAAACCACGCAAGCTGATGGCGCGACGATTACACGAGGGTGTGTGTCTTTCTCTCGGTGAAGTAATATGTTTTGTTTTTTTTTTTGCGATATCAGCAATCGACCGTTTCACATGCAAAAACTCGCACCCACGTTTACGCGACGGCACAGCATGTCCAATTCAGCTTCTGTTCGACCTGCCAAATGTGGCTGCTCGATGCACCTGTGAAGTTAGCAATAGTAGGTAAGCACAAGGTCGTCTAGTCACGCGACTAGCATCGACGTGCAGCGCTAGATAAAGCCACTATGGGGCACCACACTTGATCATCCAACACCAGTGCCGCCTTTCGGGAACGATGTACCGCCGCGACGATCAGGGGCTAGAATTCGTACCGCACACCTCATGTTATTCAACGATTAGTCACAGCACGAACCGCACGCGAACCTACACTCATTGGCAACAGTTTTGGGCGAAAGCTATTTCACACTCGACCGACTCGTCATTAGGGCTGATTCGTAGACCTCCCCCCCCGTACAGTGACGATGCTTGACGAGGACGCAATAGTTGCCCATACTGGTAGAAATATTGTTTCACTCGCACCAAACAACAATGGGTTCCGCGCGAACCGCTAAATCACAACAACGAAACCTTGGCTGCGCGTATTGGATTTGAAAATGATTTAACCTCGGGTGCATGCTTCGCACGTACGTCGCGCACCGAAGACGAGACCCTTTCGAGCTTGGTTTACCAAAGTGTGCCATTGAGTTTGTTTCATGACCTAGCTGGTGTTGATTGTTTGTCGTTTCTTTTTTTTGGAAGAACTTTCCAAAAACAAGCCCCCCTACAGTTAGGGTGATGGCTTATCGAAATATGTCATGGGAGCATCAATAGCCAAACAGCATGTTTCTTATTGTGCGCCTTGTGCGTGCACTTGCCGCCGTTCTTTTCAGGGCAGTCAATGCGTGGCCACCAGCTAAGTCATCCAGTATTTTGATCGACAACGACGTTGAAATGAAAGCTGTGATGATCGCTCGTTTGGGATGGTGTCATCCCTCAAAATTCATCGTCTTTTATCACCCACAACGATCTATAAAACATCGCTTGGGATCTTTTATTACGCGACAGTCGATGACATTCTCTTCTCAGGCATTTTGCCGTTACAAACCACAGCAAGTGGCATATTGTGCTGAATCGATTTCCCAATATCTCGCTAACCTTTTCGGATCAAGGTAAATTGAGCTGCGCTGTTTCGAATATTGTTTCGCATCGCTATGCACCCACTTGTTCCTAACTCTCCTCGCATCGTGGAGTCCACCCCGCAGTAGTAACGACGAAAACACAAACGCACTGGAACGGATAATTTTTGATCGCCTCAACGCACGGCTGAAACGGTGGGTAATCAAATTTCTAACATGGGAAACCAGCATCGAATCCGAATCCAAACGGCACACGTGATTTGACAAAATTGCTGTTGCTAGCTTCTCCTCCCCCACCGGGCAGGCAGCTTAGCTTCCACTCCCCCCCCCCCACCCACACGCTTATCATTACGCGCCAATTGAGCAAAATGTATACGCTACCCATAGCATCATTTCTAAGGCGTACGGGAAAAAAATTTCTCTCTTCGGCAAAAGCTCCGTGTGGTATGCTTTTCGCATTTCGTAATCCCTTCCAGGGCGCTTCCTCTTCTTATGCTCGTTTTTGTGTTCTGAATCTTTCTCCCTCCCTCCGCTTCTTCCACAAAAAAAAACCTGTTTTTGCCAAAAAATTAAAAATTCCTTTCCCCACCGTGACCTGGTTGTTCGTATTCTAAGGGAACGCGCTTCTAAAGGTAACTCGGTTTCTTCCGTTTCTGTGCTTCGTGTTTGTTAACTTCGTCCTGCACACATTCTCACACCGGGAACCGTCGCAAGATCGTTTCTCCCACCTGCCGCAGCACAGTACAAATTTTCATATTGTAAAACTTTTATACGATTTCAGCACCAGGGTAATAATGTAGTACTTTTTTTTTGGCTGTACAAAAATGACGCTAACGGAGCACACACAATTAGCGAAAACGCGCAAACAAATCACCAACTCACAAACAAAACACAAACTTGAATTTTCTTGAACGCCACAAAAAGTGACCACCGCATTGGGTGCTCGGTCGTGCACGATCGTTTCACAGACAATCCGCACTTGGCAGCGGCAAACATTCGTCTCCACCGCGAGGATCGGCGTGAAATGCACCACGCCGGTAGGAGGAGGCCCGACGATTGCACGGTAGTGCTTGAGCGTAGTGCATTTGGACATAATTTGTTTGAGGTGTTAAACACGCTCACAAAAGGAACCTGTTATTCTTTCGTTTGCATTACAGCCCTTTCCAACGCGAATTAGTGTTGGCAAACAACGAGTGATTTTTTCACAGATTAGTTTTGCCCATCTTCACGGCATGGCCCATAGTTTGCAGTGTGTCCATGCCACGGGCATACGGAGAATAGTGAGGTAGCCAGAGTCGCCATAAGCAGCATCTCCCGATATCGCTCTCTAGCAGCACCACCTTGAACAGGGTGTAAGCAGGGGAGAGCGGTACACAAATCGTGGTGGTATGATTGCGTTGGAAAACAGCGCGGACATGCCTATAGCGTCACATCGTCGTACGAAGTGGCTTATTACTTTGATGAAGCAAAATTTGCTACACTCACCACGCACTCACGACGACGTTTCGGCTGGACCAAATCGGGAACATTACGAATAGACAAGCAGCCAGCAGTGGCGAACTTGACCCATCGCTTGATTCGTGCGTCGAAACGAACGCGTGCGGTGGACGCACGTGCTCACGGAGTTATTTTGTTTACCGTAGCTGAAAACATGCTTAGCAACCGCAGTTTATGCGATGATCGGAACCGTAATCTTTGGGACTAAACGGGGAGCTTATTCGAAACACTCTTAGAGTCAATTGCACACTTCAGATTCTAAGCTATTTAATTAGTTTGACGAGTGATGCACCCCCCGTTCACTATTTTACGACTATTTTACGTCCACCGCATTGGTAGTTGGAAGCGTAAACTTTATATCTCGATAAGCCTTAAAGCCCCATCAAGATATGGAGAAGAATGGTGACATGCTTGAATTGATTAATGAACGGACACCAACTTTTCCCACCACGTGGTCGCAAAAGCAAAAATCAAATGCTTCATGCCTGAACCGTCGCACCAAGCGAATCGGGGAGTCAATTTTCCAACGAACCACATTCCATGCAACGATTACGTTACGACGAGCCCCGTTTGTTGGTGACGAAACCACGATCAGCATCTCGGTGGTAGCCGTTCGTTCGGAGGAAGTAATCAAGAGCAAAGTCCGGTGGAACGAGTCGGTGGCGAGAAGGAGAAACAAGCCCACCACCAGTCTACATCCGCGTCGTGCGGGAAAAGGGAACCAACCGGGTTGTCAGCAGCGCTGAGGACACTGATGGCGCCAATGGCGACAGGCGCAGCAAATTATGCTAGCATAACACGCGTGGTACCGCATATTTACAGCCACCGCTGGCACACAAACCAGCACGTGCAAGTGCAAGTAATCGGCGGTAAATGGTTGGTGCAGGAAGGAAAAAAAAACAAACACTTTTACTTACTTTTTACTGCCGTCTTCCAGCGTGTACGAGCTGGAGTAGAATCCGACGATCGCCTGATCCAGCTTGCCGCTGAACTCGATCGTCAGCTCCGCGAGGTAGTTGGCAGGCAGCACCTTGTTGAGATTTATCCGCAGGAAGTTCAGCTGCTCGTCGTAGTTGTTATTCTGCGGTTCGGAAGAAGCGAAAGCTGCCGCCATTAGTCAAGATCGAAAGTGCAAGATGTTGCGGGATGGTACGTACGATGAACGTGTAACTGGAGTCGTTCAAACATTTGAACGTAATGCGACCGATGTCCAGCAGGTGACTGTGTAGCACGATCTGTTCGTTGGCACGCATCGCCAAAATAGTAATCGTGGTCTGTCCGGTGAACGTGTTCTGCTCCAGATCCGGATGCAGCCGCAGATCGTAGTGCAGCGGAATGTTATCGTCCGGAAGGCGGTAGTTGATGACTTCCGGTGCTGTGGTAGTTGTAGTCACGGGCACCGTTGTGGTCACTTCGGGCAGCGGAGATGTGTCCATCGATATCGACGAGGTGGTGTCTCCATCTTGTGAGACGGTCGTCTCCTCGGTCTGCTCCTGGGTCGTTTCGATCGTTGTGCCAGGATTGATGGTCGTAATACTCATAAGCTCAGCTTCACACTCTTCCAAATCGGAGGCGTTATTGTTGTTTGACACGGCTAGCGCGATGGTGGTGATAACCATCGCGAACAATGCCACGGACAGGAAGGTGGCGGCCTTGTTCTTCAACACCCAGTCTGAAAGTCGATACATTTTGGGAACGAACCAAAAATATTAACGCTTTGCCACACGCATATCGACGAGCGTATGCACAATCATTTCAAACTAGCTTATCTCTGGGTTCAAATAGAAACACGAAAAGTTGGAATACTCCATCCGCGCTTTTAATTGCACGTTTAGATATTCTATATCATTCCACTATCGATTTACTATGTCGAACGTCGCTCCGTTCATGGCCGAGACACACACGTGAGCTTATCTGACCGATGTTTTTTTTGTGTAAGACAGTATCCCCGCAGCAGACGTATTACGACTTACCCTTTGTCTGTTGTAACACTTGATTGACCATGTTTATTGTCACGTTAGGCACCGATACTAGTTGACAATCTGCAGGTGGCGCGTTCCTGCTGTCGGTGGAATCGTGCAAACACCTGCCAAGAAACACTTACAACCGATTTTCAAATGCTGCGACTGTCTGCTACAGCGTTTCCGCGCGCACTGATGTGCCGCAGGGTTGCGATAGATATTTCATAGCAGTGCACGTTAAACACGGCCACAAATACCTATCGATGTGATAAGTCGTCTTAATTTTGAGCATATGTTTTGTTTTTCGCTTCATTGAAAAGCGATAACGACGCCATAGAGCACACGATTCTTGACTATCAGCGTAAATCGTCTATCAGCGGGTTGGGAGCTGTACTGTGTTGTACTTCACGATACGCATTCCCCGAAGAAATTGGTTTTGAGCGTACCCGTACGACTCGGAGGGGAGACACCTAATGAAACACTAAAATATGCCACTTCATCTCGACCAGAAGATGCCTTCCGGATGCTTCAAATGCGGTGTTCGAAGGGGAAACAGATTGCTATGAAAGATTGCATCTTGAATGTTTATAATATGTTTCAGATGTATTAGAGAGAAATTAAAAAGACCGTTAAAGAGAGCATTTTCACTTTCAAAGTTATTAAAAACCGTATCCTCACCGTACATCTACTCGTGCTTGTATGTATTTTAAAAGCGATTTCTTTTATTAACTGTATCGATTCTTGGCTTGAAAACACAACTTGACTAAACGCTACAATTGCTTACGATTGGCGGTAGTTATAATGTACCCTATGCAAAAGCGAATCGAACGTAATCTGAACACTAATCACACCTCTTACTTTGCATGGTCTATTTTAAAGCTTCTTTCTTAACGCATACAAACAGTGCAATTACATTGCACCTCCTGACGGTGTCGCTGCAAGTGTAGCGTAGTGCTACTGCGAATTTTAACCATCCATTCCGTATCTTCTATGTTTGTGCCGTTGCTAGGGACTGAAACCACGAGAGAACTAAATAACTAAGCTGAGATAAAGATTCGTAAGTAATATCGTAACAGATTCTTCTCATTAAAACTAACGCTATGAACATTGATAGCAGTGTCATATGAATCAAAGGAAACTATGCAAATGAGTGCTAAAACGAACACTCTAAAAAATAAACCTCGTTGGTCACACGCCAGCTTCATCAGATCTAATGTAGTTAATTTGGTTAATATTCGAAGATAATTCGAACGTTAGAGAGAACACTATAACGAAACAAGAAGTAAACGAACTCTACTCATATCCAACTGCGGAATCACTTGCTGTGCAACAGTACTCTACGATGCATTAGAAAAGTTAATATCTAGTTATTGCTTGCGCCTTACAAACCCATTAGCGGGTCCGAGTTTCGTAAAGGTATGTAGAGTGAGCCATTAAAATTGAAAATATATTCCGTTACAGCTACTGCTTTGGTAGAAAGTGAGCTAGTGGAAAAGCTTCGAGTCTGCTTAATATCATTGTTGGTGTAGAAAGCAGTGACGCACCGTCCGCCGACGGTGTCTCATAGGAAGAGAATATGTTGCTATAGAAACGATCCCTTCTAGAAGGTGTAGCTATTGACGGCAGCAACGGAAGGAACGACGTGTGCCCAAGCGGGGACACGTGCCAGAAGGCGATTGAACACGGGTGTGTGCTCTTTGTGGTATTCCCAGTGCGTGGTGGTGACGAGCAGATCGACCAGCGGTCCGTCATACTTCTTTAATTCGTGCTGAAACAGAGAAAAAGCAGAGAATAGACTGTGCGCACAACGTGCTTTGTTAGGCAATATAATCCTTACCCGTATGTCTAACGTAACGTTCATGGGTTCACTCTCGACACCGGCCGTTAACAGCACAAAGTGTCCTCGCTGCCCGTTGAACTCGATCGGGGCCGGAATTTCGCTCAGCAAACTCCAGCGCTTCAGCGTAGACCCAGCCTTTGGGCCAATAATAAGTGACGACTGGAAGCTGCCCTTCAGCACCAAATGCAACCGATGCTCGTGCTCACTTAGTTGTTCCTTTTGTCGGAGCGAAATCGTCACCATCTGACGCACGACCGGTGCCGGTCCCGGGAGCCAGTAGTTTCTGTGCCACAGAGTGAGTGTTGAGTAAAATAGCCAATTTGATCATTAATTCAACTACTGTTATCATCCACATTAAACGCATTATATAAAGAGTAAGGCTGAATCTGTTGAATGTAGCGAAATGAGTAATGCAGATTGGATTTTTTCAATCGAATATGATCCCTTGCACCGGGAGGAGAATAATAATTTTTACGCTCATGAGTAAGCATCTACCCAACATACATATTGCATCGGTAAACTTGATCGTTTTAAAAGACAAACAAATCAGTACGTTTAAAAACCACTCAAATTTGATCCCTGAATAAAAGCTAAAATTGCAATCATAAAAGTATTTGAATGATATTTCTATCCAACGTGGTACTGATCTCTCCTGATCAACGTGGTACTGAGCTGAACTCTCTAGAAGTGCGAAGTATGTTGATAGAACTGTTGCAAAAAAGTAACTTACTCAAACAACACCTGATGCCAGATGGAGTAGAACGGAATGGCGCAGAACAGTTCCTTCTCACAGGCCGGAATCTCGCGCATCGGCGTCACCACATCCGGCATTGCAATGCCCTCGATCGTTTTCCGCGCGTTTCGATCGAGCTCTTGCAGCAAAAAGCCCGAATCGCTGTACCGTTCGCCGCCATTGTAGTCGTAGAATTTACGAACCGTGTGCGTAATGTAGTGCCGCTGGACGGCCGGTGCTTTAAACGCGTCGTCTCGGTACGGAAACCCGACATGCGTGGACGACGCGAGCACCATCGCAATGAGCGTGATGGCCACCAGCTCCCCGATCAGTTTGTCCGTTTTCTTTAGCAAAAACAGCAGAGGCGTCAGGTAGCTGCAGCTGAAGAGCGTCGCAAATGTGGCCAACGCACCGATTATTACGTCCGGATTGATGGACGAACCGATGCGCCCCGTAATCGGTACGAACATGTTCATCAGGATGTGATAGAACTGGGTGCTCCAAGCGAGTGCGACAATCTGAAACAGCACGTGCACGATCAGCCACTTGTGGACCGTATTCTGCAAGCCACACATCGATATGATGATGCTCGAGCAGAGCGAGCACAGGATGAGCACCATGAAAATGTAGGCGAGCCGGTAGCCGGTGAACGTAATGCCGAGCGTTATCATGCCCCAAAAGAGATTCACCCCATTCAGGCGTGCCTGTACTTTGAGTGCGAGGCTCAACGGCGTCTGAAATAAAAGAAAGAACAAAAAAAATCACTCATAATGATTTTAGAACGGGAAAGCGCTCCAACAACTCACCGTCTTGCTGCCAAATAATCGGTTGCAGAGCAGATGCACGACACACTGGCACAACAGTGCCGGACAGCAGTAAACTCCCAGTATAAGGTTGGTCGAAGAATACCACGACATCGGACGGCCGATTGCATCCAGCTGCAGGCCGATAAAGAAACATAGTACACCGCTCGCACCGGCCCCGAGAAACGTGGCCAGAAAACCGGTCATCGTCTCCGATCGTATCTGTTTGCCGTGCGTACCACTGGTAGAGCGAGCCAGCGACAGGAACGGGATAATGATCGACAGCAGCACCACGGACAAATTGATCATCAGTCCGACGTCCGCCGAATACGACACGAAGAACAGTCCCAAAAAGTCGTAGAACACCATGTAACCCTGCGCGTACCGCTCCGTGCTGGCGAGTTCGTCCCCGTTCGCGATGGTTTTCGTGAGCGCCAGAATATTGTCGCCCGTGCGCTGCAGCACCGGCAGCGGAATGTAGTCGATGGAATCGTACCGCGTATGGTACCGGTAGCCGTTGGCCGTGTGCGCAAAATCCATCCCCGGGATGCGTCCCACATCGCGGAACACTCGGAAATCCGTGTCGGAGGGTATTACGCCAGACTGGAAGATTTCTTCGGCCGCTGCTTGCGCGTACGGATACGGTACGGCTTTCGCGTACGCCTCAATCAGCCACGGATGCTTTGGACCGCTTTGAAATAACATTTCCTTGCCACCCGAACCGGCCGATTCTAGGTTAATGAACGCACGCACATCCGCCGCCCACGGGTGCTTCGTGATGAAGCCATGCGATGCCTGGAGCGGTGTTTCTTCAGCACCGTTGAACAGAAATATGATCGAATACCGATTCACCTCCGACTGGCGGGAGAGGACGCGCAAAATCTCCAACATCACCGCGCAGCTGCCCGTATCATCGCTCGCACCCGGCGAACCGGCGACCGAATCGAAATGACAGTTAAGCAGCAGCGCGTGTCG
Source organism: Anopheles farauti (assembly GCA_000473445.2). Classification (NCBI taxonomy): domain Eukaryota; kingdom Metazoa; phylum Arthropoda; class Insecta; order Diptera; family Culicidae; genus Anopheles; species Anopheles farauti. Next base: position 25,075,548 of record KI915040.1, read on the forward strand.
TGTTGAGGACTCGCTGCGACCAACTAGCTTCACCACCACATTCTGCACGTTCCGGTACACGTTTGCGGCCGATTTGTTCATGTACACACCAACGTACCCACCGGAGACGATCTGGTTCTGCACGACCAGCTGCTGGTTACGGTTTTTCAGCTGATCGATATACGATATCTCCCGGTTCAGGAAGTCAACGGCCAACACCTCGTTCGTGTAGGTCCCAGTTGGTTTCGGGCCGAAATCGTTGAGGATCTTCAGGTCCTTCCAGGCACGTTCGGCAATGAATGCGTTCGGGAAGTGCGTGAGGTGTGCATTGCGCAACCCGTCCGGAAGGTGTGAGTTGGTGTAGTTGGTGATATTGCCAACGAACAGCACAATAAAAATGCCACCGATTCCCCACCATGAGGAGATGCTGTGGACACTTTTCGCTTTCGAGTAATCTGCGAACGAAGGTGGAGAAGAAAATAGAGCAACAGAATCAAACCGAACCTGTCTATTCGCCTTCCTTGCGTTTGTTTGCTACTCTTACCTATGTCCGGATCCAATACCTTCACTTTAGGATGCTTCTGTTTCGACGGTTGCCCGGTTGGCTAATATTATTCGCCCAGCAGTTGGTATGGGAACCCATGGGAAGCAGCATGACGGACAGGGAAAAAATAAATAAACAATGAGCTTGCCAGGCGCGCAAAGCATGCATGAAAACTTTATCGATATCCTGGCAACGAAAGGGCGGTCGCTGCTAACAACGTCTGCCGGTAAGGCATTTATGTAATCCTTTATGCAAAACAACAAAAAAAGGAACCGCTTATACTAGACGCGTCTGATTTGGCTTACCTGAAACATTGCCTCGATTTATTGATTGGTTTTCCTACGTAAAGCGACGACGACGCACCACGCGTTGTTTCGTTTGTGCTTACAGGCTCGAAAAGGTCGCGCGTTCCCAGCAGCTGAGCTCTATATATAAAATAGCGTACGTTGCGCTAGAAATTGTTCTTTCTTCAAACTTATCTATGAAGTGCTCGGTAGAAATACTGGCCAGTGTGAGGGTCCAAGCGCTTCCGATTGAGGTCACTAACCGGACACAGAAACAGAAAATCACACACAATACAAAACGATTTAATTATTGCAATTTGTTTTCCATCTGGCTTATCGTTGGCCGTTTAATATGTTTGAACGCGGGTACTATCGATCCTGCAACAATTCCACTCGCGACGATGAAATGCAATGCAGTAGAGCAATAAGTTCTTATCACAAAAACCGGTGCTTAGTCTGACCGTTTTAAATATCAATGGTGGTTAACACTTCACATACAAACAAACGCATGTCCACGGAAATAGATTTGGCTACGCCAAATTAGTTGGTAAGTGCCGCATTATTGGGCATCGCGTGAAAATTATGCGGCAAATCGAGGACAACAAATGCCAAAGCGGTCGGACGATTTTTTTCTTGTTTTGATTTTTTCTGCCAATTTATTTGTATACGTTGCATGACGGATCTGACAGTTGCTTTGCCACAAATGTTTGAAAAGGCCGTTACATGTGTTTTTTTTCTGGCTGATGATAAAAATTAACGTTAACGGGATAAAAAAAAAGTTAAAAAGTTAATGGGATAAAAATATGAGAAAGGTAATTAATTCAAATGTTCACACCGTGCTTGAATGATGGATCAAAAACAATGAACCGTCATCAAAAAATAGTACAAAAAACTGCAAAATACATGGTATAATGCGACATCCAAACAACTATTAAAACACATATTGACAAGTAATAAAATCTTCATGAACAATATTCACAACACACTTCCAAACCAAAGGAACATTTCCACTTTTATGTTAGTGTTTACAAGTTGAAATAAGCACACAACAACGCACTAAAATACACGGGATATGTATTTAAGACACATGTACAAACTTGAACACCAATCTAAAGTAACAAAAGGTTTGTTTCGAGTGCTTCTTAGTGACCAGTTAATGTGATGAAATATTTTCACGGAACTCCCATGATCTATCCAAGCACAGTTCAAACAGCACTGAACACTTTGATGCATAGACGTTGATAATGTTGGACGTTTGAACTTGCCATGCTAATGAGCATAGCAGATGAAACAGCTGCTATGATCACACCCTTTCTCATTACACTTACCAGATTTCCAGGGTGACGAACAATTTTGACGACCAAGTTATTGCATTTGCAAGAGCCTGCTCCCTCAAACGATTACAAAATTCTCCATTACGCTTGCACGATTACCTTATGGTTCTTTTTAGCCACTTTTTTAAAACACCTGTTATCACTGTTCAAAAACGAATACGGAAATAAATACTATGATATTTGTTCCATTGCAAACAACCTATTTAAAATTTCATAACACTTTGCTTAACATATGGCTGCTGCTGCACTAATGCTGTTATTAGACGAGGGAAAATACTGTCAGATGGTTTTGGATCCCAACTGACATTTGACAGCATAAAATTTGACCAAAAAACTGACAGGATCGGATTTTGCATCGGATGGAAGAAAAATCCGATCTTGTTCACTCTCACAGCTAGCGGGTGAGTAGTGAGATATGGAAGTGAGAAAAATACGAGTGAGCCCGTTGGGA
>KI915040.1:25086663-25098948 GCA_000473445.2 Anopheles farauti
ATTATTTCACAAAATAACCGCTCCGCCCAATGTATCGTTATTACACGAGCGGGTGGATATTTTCTGTCAAACTGGGCTCCAGCGCGGCGTTTGGCATAAAATATCCAAAACCATCTGACAGTATTTTCCCTCGTCTAATAATGCTGTAAGTTGCCGAAAAGTGGCTTACCGTGTAAATATTAAAATAGTCAGCCAATATTTACACGGATTTTTTTAAACATATTCCCAATTTGACCATTTTCTGGTGATTCACTCTTAGTGCGTGCGTGGGGAAAACCTCTCACGCCAAGTTGATCCCCGCTCTCATTTTGCATCTCTGTCGCACGATAGAAAGCCCGTTTTATTACATCTCGCTCCTTCGCGCCACCTCGCTCAATTCGAGCACTCGAATTAGGGGTTGAAGAAACAACAACCCTCGCTCGCTTAGAGCTTGAAGCTGCTCGACACACACACTTTCAAACGGACGGAAAACTGGCGAAGCAAACAAACATCTTCGGCGACGTGCGGTTGGTGCTTTTAAGCCCCGTCGAGAAGAATTACTTTAGCAGTCAGTGCTTGTGTAACTACTACGGTGTGAAAAACGAATCCGAAGCAACGTGCTGCGGTAAGCTGAGCGAATACGAAACAATACGAAGAATTTAATAGGTGCAACATATCATAGCATAACGTGCTCCACTAGCGTAGATGCACGGCACGGTCCATGTGTTTCGTGAAAAACTTCCGTTCTAAGAATCCGGACGACGGAATTAGCACATTCAAGAGTATTTATTCTATTCCTGCGAAATGTGTTCTGTATGAGTTTGTGCGAATTTAAAGAAATTCTTCACACTTTTGAACATTTGTTTGTTTTCCTAGTAACCCGATCCGGTAAAGCACCAAAAAGCCGGCTGCAAGGTATCATATCGAAACATCACCACTAAAGTTACTGTTTTGATCGAAGATATGGTGTGCATTTTATGTTGTTCGCATGTGACAACGCAATATTTCTATGTGTAGTAAGCAGTTAGTGATCAGATTCAAATGCGTTCTAGTTGAAGTGTAAGAAAAGACGTGAAGTTCACCTCCCTCCTTGCACAATCCACTTTCCACGGACAGAAACGCAATAGGAAATCAGAGGATAGTTAGAAGTGTAAAAGTTAGTGTTTTTTACATTTCAAGTGATCGATCCGTTCGTTCTTTCCCAAATTTGCTCGAACTTCTCATCTTCTGGTGTTGTGAAAAAATAACTCAACGAAGAACGGTTATTGCAGTGTTGAAATAACTCCACATAAGAACTGAGATAAAAAAAACACTATTTAGGCGATTTCGGCGAACCAGGAAGCGGCCGGCTTTCTTCCCATTCTCGGGTGTGGTGCAGCAACAGCGCATCCTGTTTCGTGTTTATCGGTGTATTTGTCGGTGTTTCCGCCCGGTATATGCATTGTTTATGTGTGTGTGTTTCTTTAGTGCATCGCTCGAAGAGTTTTTTCATCGGTATTGTTGGTACATGCATCAGCAGGCTGATCGTAGCGTAAAAACTGTTCCTCTGTATGTATGCGGGAAAATACTGCCCAAAATCGGCTGTCCTCACAACGGCAAGCCTGTTCAAATATGTTCGTTTCGCTGCATGTCGTTTGTGGCCCAAATCTTTGTTCAATTTCCGTTAGTGTGCGCTTTCGGTAATGTGGTGATAGTGCGACATGCTATTTTCTACGTGCTTCTTTTGGCCGGTAGTACTTACAGCCGGTGATTTAGCAATTTTGAAACACACATGATTTCTTTTTCAAATGCCTACTACGAGCCGCTCGTTGCTAAATATGTTTCAACAAAATCCAATCCATCCGGTAACTAAAAAAATCGATCGACGATCGACACTTTAACCTCGGGTTCAACTACTTTAGAACGCTGAGCAACAAAAAAGAAACCAATTCGATCATCTGTCGTGTTGTTTCTTTTGTTCCGTCCGCACACACGGCAGGCTCCATGTTCTCGGAAGGATAGGTGTGTGTTGGTGACTAAAAAATACTGCGAAAGTCCCGTTATTCCTCATTGTCACCGGCAACTGGTGGTGGTTGTGTCGTCGTTTTTTCTTCCTTTCGTCCAGGAACGCGTTCGATGGTCAGTAATTTTGAGTAAAATCGAACAGATATTTTTCCCTCGCTGACTTGTTTGAACGTGTTGACCAACTGAACGCAGTATTCTATTTTCTGAATCATCAGTGAACGCATGTGAACCGACCGTGGCTTGCTTGGTTTGGTAGTGGTGTAGCGAATTTAGACTTTGACCGTACTTTGTAACGGTTGTTTTTGTGTTCGATCTCCATTTTGTTTGGAAACCTCGGCGGGTACGCACTGTACCCGGCTTCGCTAGGTATTCTTCTCCCTGCTGATCATCGTTGCTGAGTAAGCACAGTCCAAGTGTGTGTACCATAGGAATAAGCATACTTTTGATTATCCATCCGCATTTCCCTCGGTAGTGATTGTGAGCCTTGCTAACACGCCGCTAGGAAGAAGTGGTAAAAGCGCGTGATATGTTCGGGTTGGATGTGGAACCATTTTGCCTCGTGCATCTCGTGCTCCATCTCGCTTGCTCCTACAACTGCTCCAACCCGTGTTTCATCTCGCTCTCCATCCGACACACACATACGCAAACTCGGTGGCCGAAGCTGTTTGTGTGCGCGTGGTAGGATTCGAAACCTTGCAGGAAGCAGACACATCCTTTCATTGCTGTTTCGTACGTCGTTCGTCGTCCTCCTGCATCGGATTGCGGTGTGGTGTGCTCTATCGGCTGCTGGGTGTGTTGACGTAGGCTTCGTGGTCCAGCGTTTTGTGTCTCCAGCCAACGAACTTTTGTTTAAGCCTGTTTGTGCCTACACTATACTAAATTCTTTATTATTTCCTTCTTTTTCATTTCATATTTCCCTGCTTCGAACCGGCAGAAGCAGCACCAACATTTGTCGTCCCCGTTTTCACGTTGAGCATTTCTCATTTTTCCGATGCGTGCCAAATACCGTCGTCGTGTTAATCCGGTGATTCGTGAATGCCCTCTAGCAGTTGTTGTACGTGAATCCGGCGAGTGAACAGTCGACAACAATCGCAGTCAGTCGGCTAGAAAATAGGCATAAAAAAACTCGCACAGGAAGTGAACTGGGTAAGGAAAGCAATAATATCGTGAATGTTCAGTGCGTAACAACGGCGAACTTTGTCCCCTCGCGCCTCTCTCCACGTAAAGGATGAAATGAAGAAAAAAAGACACCACGTACACGAACTATGAATACTTAATTCCGGTGTAGCAGCCTTCCGAACGTGTGTAACCAAAAGCCAGAGACTCTCCACTCGGTAAAAAGTATTGTGAATATAGTCTCGCAAAAAGATAGAGCGGAAAAGTGCGATTTTTGCATCATTGCAGTGAGCAAACACCCTAGATTTTCATGTAATCTCGTGATTTTCGGTTTCTCTGCGTTTAGGCATTTTTATGTGTAAATGTGTGTATGTGTACATGTGAACATGCTAAATTGAGCAAGTTGTGTATTACGCGAAAGAACACTATAGGAGAAAAAACACCATAAAAAGGGTAAATGCACGTTGCATTCTAAGAAAGTTGAGTTCCTAAAGCATTTACCCTGCGATACACGAGACTTGCCTGTCTCCGGTACACACGGCGAGCATTAGTGTGTAGAAACTGTACGCCGGTTAGCATTTATTTATTTATCGATTTTGTTTTGTTTCGTGTTGTGAAGAATTTGCGCACAAGCGAACTTAAAACGATTTGGGGAAAAAATCTCCATACCAATTTGCGATCTTATCTCCTCGTCACGCGGCTCCACGAAAAGAGCTTTCTCGGTATCGGTAGAAGCGTCCCTTAGCTTGTCAACATCATCTGGTATCGTTTCGTGTGTGAGTTTGCGTGACTATAAGGAAGGGAGGAGTGTATCGAACCTAAAGCACGACACTGCTGCTGCAGTGCCAGGAAAGGAAGAAACACTTACACCGCCGGGTGCAGCTTGCTGACAGACAGGACAACGTTCGGGCAACGACGACGACGGCGACGACTACTACTACTAGCACGTTCGCTCCATCCGCATTGTACCGGTAACCGAGTATTGGTGAAGTGTGAACGTTAGGATCACAGCATCAGGACGCACACACTATCAGCGCACGGGGCAGAAATCGACTACTACATCGTCATCCTAGGCCAACGAGATTCCATACATCCTGCTTGTCGCGCTGTCGGTTCTCCTTCGTACGCCATAGGGCAGTTTGTGTGTGTCGGCACGCGCCGTTTTCGCTGACACAATCGCCCCTAACCGGTGTGACATCAGAAGTTGTACCGGCGGAATCGCGGTAAAGGACGATCCAGCAGAGCAAGCCCGAAGTGGCCGTCCCTCCCGAAAGTGAAACGACGAACCCCGACGAACGAAGGGATGCCTTCCCTGCAACAGGTGAGTGTTTACTTATTCCTTTCTCCCCCACACGCACACACCCACATTCTGGAGAGGGATGGTTTCTGCTTATCTTGGGGTGGCAAAACGCGTTTGGTTTGGTGCAAACCAGCAAAATCTTCTCCACCGCGCTGCCAGCCATGATTCGTTTCTGGACACGTGGATACATGCCCTTTGATGGCCACTTTACTTGGGCAACTAATACATATACACTTGTCTACTGGTAATAGAGCTTTACAAACGAAAATTAGAATGATAAAAAATTAATATACTTTTGAATTTGTTTTAATTAATTAAAATTTGACAGAAGATGCATGAAATTTAAAATTAGGTCATATAATTGTTTTTCATAGAAATGACAAGCGGGAGACTTTTAAAATTTGTACTCATAACCGATCGGGAAAATCTAAAAATGCTGTCTGCCTACACGCGTGCGATTACTTGCTTTTGGAGTGCAGTATAAATATCGGAGAACTGTTAAAGCAAAGGCTAAAATAAATAAAATGGAAAGAAAAGCCATAACGCCAAGTGTAAACACACAACGAATTTCAAGCTCTTGATGTGTGCATGGCAACGTTCACTTCGACCACCGTTCGGGGTGTATACATTACAATAATTAGCCATCACCACCGAAGTCGTGGAAGATTGAATCTTTTTTTCGGGTAGTATCGCGGCGTGGCTTGTTTTGTGCCTCCTCCCAGCCTGGGGTGAAAGAAGCGAAAAAGGTGCTCTAGATGGAAAAGATGGTGACCGTAATGAACCCGGGGGCTGGTTGGATGTGTGTGACCACTGGAGAGTCCATAAGCGTTCAACCACGGCAGTATATGACGGCGGAAAAGCGTGTGTGTGTGTGCGAGCACGTGTGGGCTTTTGTTCAGTATTGGTTGATGCAGTACGATACCTGATGGAATGTCGAGTTTCGAGAAGAAAAATTGTATGAACCGAGAGCATTAACTGTTCGAAAACTTTCACACTCTGTATAGACTTAATTTACTGTTCTATGGTTACTATTTTAACGTGTAATTTTAACGAGGTAGTTAAAAATATCTTCTTTTTAAGAAATCAAGTATTTGCCCTTAGGAGTAGCGGTTGATATCGTGTCTAAATTTTGTTCAATAACTGGAAGTGAAAATAACATCTAAAAAATACACTGATTTTCACCACACTGTTCGCGCACTATTTCCCACACGTTCGTTAAACTTTTGCGACGTGAAACCACCACCCAGTTCGATCCGTCGTCCTCCTCTCCCCTGGCTGTCCGCTATCATCAGGTGCTTCTCTCCTGTGGTACTTCTGCGGTGGGCCGGTGGGGTCGGTCATCTTCGACATCATCTTCTCCTTCGACCTGCTGACGCGGCAGCGAACCGCGCAGCAAAGTAAAAGTCTCCGCTCGCTCCAGCCATGGTTTTGGTGTGCTGCGCGACGCAACGGCGTGTGAATTATAGCGCGTCCTCCATTTTAATAATCCCCGACGCACCCGTCGTGTCGACTCGCGATAATGCACGCGTCTCGTGGCCAGCTGTGGTGTGGGATTGGGAGAAAGAAACACGTAAAAATAAATTAATAAAATACAAATAAAGCGCACGATTCCGCCATGATAATGCCGCGGTGTCCGTTAGGCGGGAGGTTTTTTAATATATGACACAGGACACAACAAAACAATCGCCACAACCGCGGGCCTAACGGTGGTTCGCTTTCTTTGCGATCCCGGAAATGAACTAACTAGAGAGAGCCGAATTTAGGGGTGGTGTTCGTAAACAAAATCATCGGTCAAAGGCAATAGGTTGGATCGGGAGCGGAATCGCAATGACGAAAATTTGGAGAAAGCTCCAGCTAATCGGTGCTTGCAAGGCGCGGGGGAAGTTGGAAGTGATTTAGTGATGATTTTATTGACAGGAAAACTCCTTCGCAATCGGCAGAATGGGCGCACACGTGAGAAGTAGAAAGCTTAAGTACAGCGGGGCAAACGCGTTTGCACAGCTTTATTTGAAGGAGTTGAAAGTAAATGTAATGCCCGTATTGTTGCCGACGGTGCTCTAATTTTAGGCAATTATTTTGTCGCTTCAATACATCCAATGATTTACCATGCAATGTGTAAAAAAAAGGAAAACAAACCAATAATCGAACTAAAAGTTTCTGTTACAGGTAGTTTATTTAAACATTTTAACACAAAATATAAAAGAAAAGTTTTTTTTAGCTCGATTTACGTTTGAAAATTTTATTTACTCCACACGACACGGCACGGCCTGCTTTCCCTCCATCAAAAGGGCATGGATAACAACAAGGAAATAGGCTTCATTTGCTCGTACCTGAACGGCGTCATCCCAGGTGACAGTTGGCGTGTGAATGCTGTGCCGTAAAGTTGTTATCATAAATTCATGTTCATCACTGCACAATTGCCGCCATCGTCACCGATTGTATGCGAAAGGAAGTTCTTGGCTTGGCGATGGAGCAGTCCGTGCCCACACATATGATCCCATTCCGCACGGAATACTAACTTCCTGCGAATGAACTGCGTGTGGACCGGTGGTGATATGCCCGGGATACACTCGAGTGTGTGTACTACACCCGTTACCGTTCCCTCTTCCATTCGGCACCTCCGTTTGCATACTACATTCCCTTATGAATGTCATGAAATCGAGAACTTCCCTCTCCCCGAGAGGTTTCCCAGCCAGCGGTTTTGGGTGATGCTGGTGGGATGAGGATATGACTCGATAGGAACGCTCTCGGCTCACACTTATTGAGTTAATAGAAATATTCTCACCTGTCAGCCAACCGTACCTGCCTTTGCCGCACACATCCGATGTTGTATGAGGGCGCTGATAAAGTAACGTGATGCTGTGCCACCACTGTGTTGAGGATGTTGCAATGTGCATTCTCATTTCCCCCTGCCTACTTTGACACGGCTGACAGGCTTTGTGTGAGATGTATACGTGCGTGTGTGTGGGTGTGGGCTCAGCCAATAGCTCGGCGAGCAGTAGGCAGTGTGCCATAAGGCACAGGATTCACCCTACAACTCGGGCTCGGGCTCGGGCGTGACAGCACGAAGGGACGAGAAAAAGCGCTGTAAAGTGAGTGGGTTTAGCTTAAACGGGATGCACTTCCTGCGTCTTTAAGTGACCGCTGATTTGAACCGATGCACGTACCTGTAAGAAGAGGTACCGTTTGTAGGTGAAACTCGAATGTCGTTTGGACATGATTGACTCGATGATGCTGACCTTTCGCACGACGACGTTCCGGTAGCGGAGAGGTTATTTGTGCTCTCCGTTTGCTGGAATCAGTTGTAGGGCTCGCTTCATACAATGTAGCAGTTTTAATAGATTGGGAATTCGTGTTAGTTAATATTAGGGTTTGTGATCGGTTATAATTAGATTAGGCGTCATAGTGCATCGTTAATTGTGAGCGATGAAAGCTTAATTTTACAACACATATTGGGTGGTATTTTACATTTTGTTTTCCTTTTTCAATCTTTGCAATTTTAGGTTTTTTTGGACCAAGATGCATGTCTCCGATTGAATTTTTCAAATGTATGATATAATCTTAACCGTTTAAACAGTTCCTGCTTCTGTTGAATTCATAAAATTCCCGTAAGATCACTCCATGAAATTCGACGATCAAACTTCCTAGAAAATTCACGGAGTTATGAAGGATTCGTAAATTTTAGTAGTTTCGTAAAAAAAAAGTAGTTTCGAATTTTGCCGTTTCATTTTCAGGAAGTAGTTCGTTTTTTTTCGTGACTGATGAAACGGCAAAATTCAGAATGTTTAAAATATTCATGACTCTAAATCGTGCGATCTTCAACATTAGTTCGATCTAATAATTGACCGAGATAGAAATTCGTGTCAAAATAAGAACATTTTCACGTAAAAAATTGGATGAAATCGAAGTTTACACATAAATGAATGTTTTGAGTTGTTTAGATCTATTTAAATAAGTAATTTTACATATAGTTTATGCATGTTGCGAAAACTAATTTGTTCATGTTATAATCCCCATTGCGAATGATTGATCTCTCCATTTTGTAGCATGCTATTGAAAAGCTTTTTCATATGACATAAAATAAAATCTTGCGAAATACCGTATCACAGCTTTATGTCGCTTTCGTCGGTGTGTATTTAATGATTTGGCCTACTCTCCGCCCGAATGCAGCACCGGTTGAGGCATTAGCACTTTAATCACAACACTGTCCACCATTCGCCTCCTGCTTGCTTGCTTGCTTGTGACCAATCGTTTTCGTTCCGTGTTTTCATGCAAAGCGCACATTTCGGAGGTGCAAAAGAAGAAAGAGCATGGACGAGGCGCCCGCCGCCCTTCCTTTGATAAAGGCTGGCTGGTTAGAAAAGATATGTATTGACGGGCATCGTCATCGTCATCCTCCATCCAGCAGGATGCAAACGGGAAGCAGCACTTCCGACTGTTGAACATCCTGTTGCACATCCTTCAGTGCGGTTCTCTGTGTGGCGCTTCTGTGTTTCGCTTTGTTCAAGCGTGTCGATCTCGGAACTTTCGTTTTCCCCCTTTTCTCTGTGTGCGTGTGTGCATGAGCGTTTCGTCGTACGGCTGCTGCTATCGTCCCGAATCCTGGCTCATGTTGTTCGTGCTCTCAACCGACTGGGAGGAATTGTATTCTGTCTCTGTAGAAGATAGCACCGGGGGACATGTGTGGAAGCGACGTGTGTTTGTGTGTGTGTGTGGGGTGTGTGTTTGGCGCGCGGTAGTACATGTGAGTGTTTTCTGCTGAGCCATTGCGTGGGTCGTTGAATATATGGTACATATTGGCGGTGTATGGTAGGCATTTTACGGCTCTCGAGAACAATCAGTTTGTTCCACTTGTCATAAAAGATGTGTGTAAGCACACCGTCGTTGAAAGAAGCGGAGAAAGGGCACCCGGTCACGTCATGTACATCTTTAAACTCGTGCGCCCCAACACGACGCTCCCCGGCCAGCGGCGCCTATTGTCAATGGTATCGCCTTGCAAAGTTTGCCTCACCTCTTCAGCGTCGCCGGATGAATAAACTCCAACTCCAACCGGGTTTGCGGCGAAGGGATGGAGACAACTTTCACCTGCACGCTCGAGAGATGCGCGACTCTTCGCACACTAAGCGATGGAACAGCCAACTTGCGAATTGTTTGGGCGCAATGATGGGAATGTCTACTTGCCTGCCTGCGTGCCTGCCTGCCTGCCTTGCCCGACTGCCTGCTGTAGAGAGTTGTGTTGTGTCCCACTTGCCGAAGAATCTTGGTGGAAACAGATTATTCGATGCAAAGAACCGATAGCGCAGAGGAAACTTCCATCGGCCTGCGAACTACTACTACTACCCCCGGTGGTGGTGTGTGCATAATGCTCTCGTGCTGGGCCTGGGCGTGGCAGATGTACTATTTTTTAATCATATTATGATGCTGGATACATACAGAAGCGCAAAAGCGAGCGCCGTACCGATACCGAGCTTGTTAGGCTTTATGACGACCGTATTAACGCGGCTGTGTACGTGCGAAATTCAAATATACGTAGCATTGCATGGAAGCATCTTTTTTAAATAGTTATTAAATAAATCAAACAATTTATTCACAAGCCGACACTCAATGCACCATTTCGTTTGGTCGCTAAAATACCATATTGAAAGGACACCCGTGTGTGTGCTTTTTTACATGCGATTATCATCATCATGTGCAGCTGCTTCTCGACACGTCAACACGTACACAGTGGTGTCGTGTAACGCTACTTCTACGCGTTTGCAGCATAGGAACAACCAGGCGCCTCCATTACTGGCGTCATTCGTCGCTCCCAGACATGTCGGTAAGACGGGTTTTTAAGCAGAGACCTCACCGATCGTTCTATTGCTCTAGCCCTTTCGTTTCCTTCCCAGCCGGTGGTTGCAGGCTAGTCAGACTGGTTGAGGTTTTTGTTTCCTCTCCAGTCCGCTCATTAATGCACATCCGGTTTGTCTCTGTTAAAAGCATTTTGCTAAGTTAATTTAATGTTCACTTTTCTGCTTCCCTGTTTACTTTCTTCAACCCGATTCTTGGGTGTGGGTTGGTGGAGCGTTTCTCTTGATGAGGTTACTTTTGGGTAAGAAGGCTCTCCAACCGGGGCGCAATTTGTCGTGGTTTTTTCTTGCTGGTATTTCAACACAAAAATTGACTTCGATAAATCGTTTCTAAAATCTCCATTCTCCATAGTAAAACCGCTAACAAATGGCTATGACATAAAACGTGTAACGAGAACAAACTGCTCGCAATAGTTAAAATTTAATTTAATATTCATTCGTTCAATTGCAAAGCGAGCAACACTCAGGGGCTGACGACGGCGGCGTCGGGCAAGGAAAGTGAATCGTCAGTCGGTTCTCTGGGCGTGAAACCATCTTATCAAAGTTCCACCACGGGGCTAAAAAGCCGGCGCACTTTCAGCTGTTTTGAGACAAGCCCCTCCCCGATTTCGGAGGAAAAGGACACGATTTCTTCCAAACTTTGTACCAGCCGATGGGGCTTTCCCTCGCAGCAGTGGTGGATGAAAGTGGTTAGTACTTACTTAGACACCAAATCGTAGTCGTGTGGAGATTGAACTTTTACGACATTCGGTGCTCAACAGCAGCAGCAGCAGCAGCGGGCTCTGGCAACTGCCACAACACATATGCGAGTGTCTCTGCAATGTCTCGTACCGGGGCGTGTGAGTGTGTGGCGTTTAGATTTTTTCCCCTTTTTTTCTGTCTTTGCAAAAAAGGCGCACTGCCGTAGTTGTTCGATTTTGAACTTCTTCGCGCGAATTTCTATCCTCCATGAGTCGAGAGAAAGCTAAATTTTAGTAATGCCCCTCTTATTAGAACCTTATTGTGTTTCCAGATTAGGCTGCATGCATATTATCGTACGAGGATTAATGTTAGGGGGTTTTTTTATTGAATGATTATGTAAAAATACAAACTGTTAAAGCTATGGCTTCATCGAATCCAGTAATAAGGTATTTATGGATTATTGAGTATAGCTCCTAGAGTAGAGAAACATGTGAATATCATCATTTCACCTTAACGTAGATTTTTCTTTTATTCTAGAATTTCCGCACCAGCATATTAGCCGTGTTGCTTTCCAGTGTCCCGCCGACCGTTCGATGTCCGTGAAACAGCAACGTGAAGGTTGTTTACGAGTCGATTTGGAAGACCGAGAGACATTGCCTACTGGCCGGCCGGCCTGCCCCATTGCCTTTGAGAGTCCTTCAGATGCCAGTAAAGGGAGATCCACAGCTCCGAGTGGGCTCTAGGAGAGGGGGGCAAGTGTGACGATGTAGAATACATTGGAATGACATTGTGGCGCCCCATTTGATGTTGTGCGTTGTTGTACTGATGCTGCTTCTGCTGTTCACCACCATCTCGCTGCTTGCTCTGCGTACGCCCAACTGCGTGTGCATGTACACATAAAATCTCCGGGAGTGGGACGCCGGCGTGTGTTGCTAGGAAAGGGAGAGTTTGCGTTGAGGAACATTGAGTGTAGGCTCTCTCTCGGCCCCCGTTTATCGTATGCTGCTAGCCGCCACTAGCACACTTCCTCGGTCATAGTGAAGGCTTCTACGGGGAAATGGGTAAAAACAATCGGTAGCTAAACAGAGTGAGAGAGAAAGAGAGTGTGTGTGTGTTTCACAAAACGCAAAGAGTAAACACAAGCGAGATGCCAAACGTGCGCTGAAACACATCGCCGCCACCGGCTACTACCCCTTCCCCATCCCCCACTTGCTCTTTCGTGCATTTCGTTCTTGGTGGCAGCACACTATTCCGCACTCCTGTTGTGTGTGTGTGTGTGTGTGTGTGTGTGTGTGTGTGTGTGTGTGTGTGTGTGTGTGTGTGTGTGTGTGTGTGTGTGTGTGTGTGTGTGTGTGT
>KI915040.1:25099435-25115997 GCA_000473445.2 Anopheles farauti
GTGTGTGTGTGTGTGTGTGTGTGTGTGTGTGTGTGTGTGTGTGTGTGTGTGTGTGTGTGTGTGTGTGTGTGTGTGTGTGTGTGTGTGTGTGTTTGCGGGCTTTTTTGCTCGTTTTTTCAGCCGTCGGTCGCTTTCTACTTTCGTCCTTTAATCATTCCTGTAATCAGGCACCAGCACTTCAGGCCAATATCGTTACAACGGACCTCGACACACCAAAGAGAGTTGGATCCGGAGGCAAAGTGGCGGTGTGTTCGCACCACACAAACACACACACACACGTTGCGTTTGTGCGGACTACACGGATTCGTTGCATGAAGCTCGTCCGTACTCAATGGAATGCTGCTATAGTGCGTTATTTGAGCTTTAAACTACTGATCGAATCCGGTAGAAGTCTGCACAATCTTAGATCGGAAAGTTTTTACATTTATGTGGTGTTATTAGCTAGCCCGTTAGGTATGGTTATTAGGCTTTTCGAAGTGGTTTTTTCGCTTAACATAAATTCGCTATCGGACATAGAACACACAATAGTGTTTCGTATGCAATCACTGAAGGAAATGCTATTTTTAGAAAGGCTTCCTTCTCCCCAACGCCACCGACTCGCTTTCCCAAAACGCACGACTCGTAAATAAAGCTCTCTTCCTAAATCCTTTTTCCGTCCCACGGGATGACACGGTCCGAGCGAGCGCACCTCGGTCAAGTTGTCTAATTCAATCCGTTCATCGTCCTCAAAGGAATGTGTTGATTCACAACGGTGACACAAAAAGGGTATACTGAAGCAGGCGCCGCTTTCGTACGAATCGAGTTGCTTCGCTTTCCCGTCGAGAGAGCCGATCCAGGTCCACCTGTTGCGCGCACAGCAGGCGGCAGGCAGTCCATGTTTGTGGGAAGGGAAATCAGAACGCACCGAGGGAGCAAGACAGAAGGGGTGGTAGGGTGGGTGAGTGGTGACGAGCGCGAACTGCGCCCAGGCTTGGAGGAAACCATGGAAGTATCGGGAGCAGTAAATTCCACCACTCCACCACTGCCATTGCCACCACCACTAGAGCATTTAGTACTACTACTAGCACCACCATCACCACACCGCATATGAAGCTGTGTTACGCGTTTCACCGGGAGGAGATATCGCACACATTCGCACATCCGGACGGTTTCAATTCGACTCGTTGGCTGTGACTGTTGATACAGGAAGGGATAAATTGCTCTGCACTACCACCACCTACCGCCTCTATCATCATCGGTGGTCTGATCATGCTGCCGGTGAAGGGTTTTTTGTTGGTGGACGCGTAGATTGGAAAGCAAAAGAGGGAACGCTCGTCATGTTCTAACTTCAATTCCTGCAGCTGTCCTCATCGCTATGGGAGAGAGAGAGAGAGAGAGTGAACAAAATCCCATTTTTTTAATGTATTTGTTTTCCATGTACCTTTTTCGTAAATGTGTGTGTGACTGTGAGGACTAACGCTGATCCGTTTTGGCTTTTAAAGCAAGCGTTCAAACCGATGGCTTGAAATGGTTTCCGTTCGACGTTTTTAAAGCAGCAGCAGCGCTTCGGTAGTGTGGCGAGCAAATTTAATGTGTGTTTCTGTTTTCCATCATCGGGAAATTTTGGGTCATGACGACGTGGGAAAATCCTGATAAAAGAGGAAACCCAATTCAGCGCGCTGGCTAACGCGTGACGACACGTAAAGCTGGGGCCGTTGGACGTATCTTGGGTTGGGCAAGAGCGGAGGACACGGGACATGGAAACTTCCGCCGGTTGTCGTTGGGGTCTCGTCCCGCCGGCTGGCAATAGAGTATTACGTGTTAGTGAGTGATTAACTGCGGTTGAAAAGATAAAATTCCTCCCATTACTACTACTACGAACACCACCACCACCAAATGGGGTTTTGTCGTAACGCGCTGCCACGATTGCTTGTTGCTGCTGGGTCGCCCCTGCTGTGGGTGAGATTCGGGCGGAGATCGTCTTTTATTGGGCTGCTAAAAAAGACAACCTTTTCGTGTGATATTTCGTCCATTCATCCATTCAAGCATTTAGCCAAATGGGTTTCATCAAAGGAAGAGTGAATTTCGGCTAGGGTGAGAGGGTAATACCGTTTGATTATATTTAAAAAAACTGGTGCGGTCGATGCTTGGGGGGATATGGTGCGTATGGGAATTTAAATGCCATGAATTTTATGTGTACAATGTAAAAGAAAATTAGTTTAATCATTTTATTATTGCGTTGTTAGTTCCGGAAAGTCCAATTATCGTCTTCTGGCGATTGAAATTAATGATATGATTGGAAAATGTAATCAATTCGCGCAAATCTCATTCCTTCTCTTGAAAGCAGCCTTGGCAGATTTAAAAAACAAAGAGGGCGTTTTATTCTATTGTTCACGGGTTCGGTGTGATACTGAAAGGAGCATTAGAAAAAACTACGATAGTAACTGAAATATTGTGATTTTTGAAGTCTCATGCCTCTCGTGGTCGAAAGCCGGAAGATTTGCGGAATGGAAGAAGGGACTGGAAATTACACCACAGCAACAAACACCACCCCTATCACGATGACGTCATTATTGCTCAAGCTGGCAGAACCGCTGAAAAGTCACGGCAGTCCAATTGTGTAACAGTCGGTATTGTTTCTCCTTTGCAGAAATTGGGAGGGAAAAAAAGAAAAGCTCTCCCCTACAAACCGGCATAGTTTGCCTGTGCACAACAGTGGTTTGTTGTTTTTTTTTCCTTTCGGTTGGATTCTTCATTCGAAGTCCAGCTTGACGTCGTCGACCGGTAGCGCGGCGTCATCGTCGAACGACGACGACGACGATGAGCAAGCCAACATTCCAAACGGCTGCCGTAACGAGTACGACGTTCCGTGCAAACCTTGCGGACAAGCGGGGTTTTTTTCTCTCTAACATTTAGCTACAAATTTTCTTCCTTCTTTTTAAATCATGCACCTCCCTGCTTCCGAAACCCGGAGAGCCCAGCGTTGCAGATCTCGTTAGGGAGTAGTAAAAGTGGTAAAATTCATCATGGAAAAGCGCCCCCCTTCTCCTCCCTCCCCTTCCACTTCGCGTGCCAAGAGCTGCTTGTCTGGTTTGGGCCGTGTCAGAAGTTATGACTTTTCTCCGGTCCTTTGGAAGGAGGAAATATTGAAAAATCGTTTCTTGTGAGCATTAGTTGGGAATGTAACGCGCGGCCGGCCAGCTCGACAGGCGCGGAAATACAATTGCAAGCGTACAAAATATGGAGGTAACGAAAAAAAAACTTTAAGCAACAATAATCATGAAAAAACCATCATCAGGTTATGCCTATATCCCGTGGTCAGCAGTGTTTTTGACTAGCATATTGTATCAGGGGCCATTTGCAGTCGTTTTCAGTCAACTTTATAATGTAGCCCTAACTCCACCAGTCGCATCGCCAGCTCCATTCTATAGCAGCACCCCCGGCAAAATGCAACAATGTCAAGTCAAGCACATTATTTTACGCTGCCCAGTTTAGCTACCGGAAAAATCTGTTGCGCCCATCCGATAGTTGATAGTTGAGCCGGAAGACAGAAATTGTTGTCAAAAAGTACAAGGTATTATTTTGTGTGGAAATATATTAGCATCATTCAAAGGAGGAAAAATCCAAAAAAACACTGACCTTCACGCTCATTTATGGCTGGTTGTGATCCACGTTATTTGTTGAAAAACAAAACCCAGCCTCCTTTTGTTTCGAAATTCTTTGGTAATTTCAATTTAACGTAAACGGCGAGCGTAAACTTGTAGCGCAGAAAGTTGCTTTTTTGTTTGTGTGTTTCATCGGTGAATTGTGCCTCTTTTACCGTCACTACTATGCTCATTAGTTAAAATGGGTAAATCGTTTACCTTTTTGTGCTGGGTGTGCTGCAGAGCGAAAACAATACGACCGTTTCATGCCGTTTTTGCTGCTGCTCAAATGCGTCGTCAAATGCATTTCCTTTCGTCATGGCGAACTCTCTTCGGCGCCAATGGCTATGGGGCCGCACCGAGATGAGCATTATTCTCCCATGACTCACGGCTGGGAGCCGGCAAATGTAACATGAAGGATGTGCTTCCAACAGCACCGTATCCACATCGCCCGTCGGTGTGCGTTTGTGAGGTGCCCGTGTTTTAATACACTACCTCCCACCGTCGTCCAGTCAGTGCGCGCGTTCGTTAGCGTGAACATCCGCCGGAACATCCTTCGGTATTTCCTTTCGGGAAATTAAAATAACAAATAGAGTGAAACCATCAGGGGTGGGGAATGGTGCATTTGGTGACAAACGCTCAAGAAGGGAGGGGCATTTTGGTGTGTGTGATTTTTTTTGCCAGGCTTATACTGAACCGATCGCGGCGTTGTTTGAGGTCCGTCCGCTAGGCTACAGTTAGCGGACACTTTTCCCGCAAATCCCTCCTCCATCCAAACCCCCTTAGCACACGCAGAAGCAAAACTTCCGTAACGGAAAGGAAGAAAACGGCTCCCTAAAGCATCGGAGAATTTTTAACTTCCGTGCACGTGCAGCTGCGGGGAAGTCAATAGGGGGGGGGGGGGGGGGTCACATTTTTCCTTCCTCATGGGGTGCAATCGTGTTATCACTGCTATCACCACCAACTCTGTCCATCATTTTACCACCGGCGTTGACGAAGTGGTGACGTTTATTTCCCCGCTTGCTTTACGATTTCATAAAAAGGCGATTTCATTAGCGTCAGTAGTTTGTAGGCAATTCATCGGAAAATGGAGGGGACTGGGGAAGGGGATGAGAGGCTTATGCACATTTCCTTTTTCGTTGGAAAAACTGCCCTAGGGCATAACGTGACGATGAGGTGGCGTATGGATGACCCACACGGTGCTAGGTGATGGTTTGCGTAGGTGCAATTAAGAAATTTCCCAACACCAACGCAGGAAGTTCTTTTATTTGAAATTTAAACTCGGCCGCAGGGCGGCGGCCCCGGATGTGTGGGTGTGGGATTTTTTGTTTGCTTTGTCCTCCCCCTCTCCCTTTTTATATATATATATATACGTACAATTGCCGCTGAATCTACGGGTATTCTTTTGCTCATACGCTCTATTTAACACTTTTCTTTCCGTCCGTAACATCCCTCACCCGCAGACTACCTTCAAGGACTTCCCCAGCCCGGACATTGCCAGATCGCTGACGGGGCCAGACATTCTGCAGAAGCATTCCATCAATTCGCTGCTGCTGGAGCACAATGAGATCATCTCCCGGGGACTGCCGTCGCCGATCGAAGGTAAGTGTGTGTGGGTGGGTGGAAAATGTGGAAACAAAAACCACTCCCCACACACAGGCGATTCTTCTGTTGCGTGTTGTCTTGAGCCGGCAGAGTGAGCAATTGTGATATGCGCGCATTGTTGTGCGTTCGAGAGAAAAGGCTTATTGCGCGCGAAGCGACAGTGCACGGATCTGGTTAAGAGTGGGTTTTTTTTCTGTTTGCTTGCTGATGAATGCATCGCCTTCGGTTTTTCTAGCCGGGTGGGTGACAGTGGCCCCCTTCCCGGTGTGGTGTGATGGACTGCAATCATTGAAACAAAAGCGGCAGCTGTGCATTGCCATCTTTCGGGACCAAGCGTTGTACCACCCGGGATGGGGTGGTGTTTTGGGGAGCCGTTTAAAATGCGATTGTGCCTTTTGCACTCGCAACGTCGTTTTTCGTGTGGCCACCGGAGGAAGGGGAAGGACAAAGGGGGACCGGGTTCACCGTGTGTGATATTGTTTGCAGAATGTAAAGCATTCGCTCTTGGGGAGTAACTTACTATCCTGACAAGTCACATAGCGGTGAACGCGGGTCGGCACGGCACCATACGGACGCAGCTCAAGCGTCGTATCCAATGCTGCTTCCCGAAGAGATTACTCGCGGGAGCACCGCCGCATCCACAAAGGGATGGGGTGAGGAAACACGCTGGAGGAATTATCTTACACATTTCTCTTTTTTTTACAGCCAAGCCAGAGAGAGAGAGAGAGAGAGAGAGAGAGAGAGAGAGAGCAAGCCCGTTTCTGGAGCCACGCGGGGTGGCAACGGGCCGGGAAACGAGTCGATTTTATTATTCATGAAAATGCCTGTGCCACCACATTTATCTCCGTTTAGCCGTCGAACCGACGATATTCTAAGCGCGCTCTGCCCGTGGTGCCGCTGTTCGCAAAACGGAAGACTCTGGTACTGATGTTGCCTTGCCGCAGACCTAATGACTCACACACCCGTGGCGGTGTCCAGCTGGGGCTCATGCGAGCAGGATTGCAGAAAAGGACATGGATTGCGGGAAGAAAGTGAACGCATCCTTTTGTCCTTACCATTTTATACACTGACGGGGGCGAGTGAGAGGGTGGTGTAGCCGGGTAGTGTTACATTTTTTTCCCCAACTGTCGATTCCGATCCTTTTGTAGCTAAGGGAGTAAGTGTGCATCTGTAAACACACACCCTGTCCGGATACTTCCGGAGCACATTTTTAAACGAAAACGCCTCTTCGATTAATTCAATTCGGAGTGGTAAACTTGCGGCTTACTCACTGTACGCTACGGTCAAGGTTATGGGGAAATGGGGTAGTAAATAAGCTAACTGAACGCAGCTTTTGTTTTACTAATTTGGACATCATCAGCTGGAAGATGACTAAATGACGGTCACAATCATGATGGTACGATATGTTGAGATAAAGAGCTTGTTGAGATAAAAGTATTGCTAGAAAGCTTTAATAATGCAAAAAAAAGGTAGGGAGAGCACGTCAAACAAATTAATTTGTGTCATTATTAGCGAACAGCTGGATCACCACTACGAAATCACCTAAGCCATCTCCCTGTTAGCATGCAGTTATTAGACGAATATAGAATAGCGGCAATTCCTAATTTTTTCCTTGGTTTTAATATCATTTCAGGTTGCTCAAACACTTCTATTGATTGTCTTTTTAAATCAATTTTCGGTGTTTTTTCGCAATTGAAACCATCGTACGCTTGAACCTGAACATAGAATCATCGGCTTTTCATCAATATGTGTATCGTCTAACACAATCCGCCATTATTTGCGACCACCGCAGCATGTTTTAGCAATTGGGAATAGTAAAGTTATGAAATGTTCAGCACAGTCGCCATTCCGGCGCGGCGACGACGACCCACTCCGCACTCTGCTCGCATAACTCGCACGAAGTGACATGCCAATGCGAAATTTCTTGCCTTCGCTTTTGTCGGGAGGGAGGGACGGGCGATCTTTGTGTATCTCTCTGCGCTATGCTGTGTAGAGTGTGTAGAGTTTAATTTCCTCTAATGAAATGCGAGTCATTAACGATTTCATGTCTTTCTTTTTAATGCGTTTTCTGTGCGTCGTGTGTGTCTAGGGTGGTAGTGTTCTGCATTCGGTCTGCATAAGCGTTTCGTGATAGAAAAAAACTTATGCGCATTGGAAAAGAAAATGATGCGAGAGGGAGCGAGAGAGGGAGAGGATAGGCATGAGGCATTCTAAATAGTCTCTTGTATCACATTGATTATGTTTAATGATCGTAGGAAACGTAGCAGTTCCTTCATCTCTTGCTCACTTAACGCTATAATCAGCTAATCCTTTCAAGCTGAAGTGTGAATCGTAAACAAATCTGGCGTAAGAATCAATATTGTGATTGGAACATTGCGAGCATTGAAGTTCCTTTTCACGACGTTGCAGACGTTTTGATGCGATGGTGAGCGAAGTGCAGGGGGATGGCCGAAACAGTGGAAAGAGCAGCATGCATTACTTACGCACAACCGAGCACGTGCTCTCCGGTTTATGTTATACACACGCATAAGCAAGCGGCCTCGGCAGACGCAGAAGCACACCACCACACCCGTTCATTAAGCTTAAGTTATTCTCCCCCGTTGCTTTGCGCACGCGGTGAAGGTAGCAGTTTTCCTCGCCCCTGTTCTAGCGCGCACCCCGCAGGGACGCCACCGGTCAAAACAATCTTTATATGCGGCAGTGGACCGTCACATGAACCCCGTTACAAGTAAAACACGATCGCATCACTGACGGTGGAAACCCCGTTCGCGTTACAAATCAAACTTTAGCTTGGTATCGATGGTAGATACGAATCAATCCGTGGGAATCCGTTTTTTTAATATTACTGATAACAATTGGGATCGAAAAAAACCTGGTGTATTTGTAACTTTTATTTTTAATAATCGTTTACGGAACTATGTTTTGTGTACCCAAAAATGTTCTCGTCATACAATACAAATGTGCTTCTTTAAGCTACTGACTCAGCTCGGTTGCTATGTTTCTATTAGTTCTATTAGAAACGGTATTTATGGGTCCTCTTCTAGTGAGCTAAAACGATCACTGAAAGAGAAGCGCGTTAATTGGTGTGCCTGCATATGTTACGCCTCGTTGATTAGACAGACTAATTGAGTCTACCCTGAAACGGCATCGATTTTTTGGGAGCTGTGAAAAGCGTCGAATAATAACATTATGAGGTATCGTTTTCTAAGCTTTAATAATAAGAAGCCCCTGTGTGAATATAGGGACGATCTTTGGGTTTCCCCTTGTTTTCCGGAACTTGTGACCGGAACTTCTGGCCACAGGTGGATAGTGTTAGCAAAGCTTAACGGGAGGGGAAGACTCGTTATCTTCATGATCAATTTGTCTCAAAATCTCTATGCGCCGCGGCACCAACCGAAACCGCCCCCGGACGGACTGACAGTCACCGATCGTTATAAGCTGTTAGATGCAGGGCTTCATTATGCGCTTGAAACATTTGCCCGACGCTGTTTAGCTAGTGGACGTTGCACGAATTTCAGCAAAAGAGAAAAATATTTTGACCAACCGTAAGGGTGCCGTACCGTTGCTGGAGGGAACGAAGAAAACGGAGTGCCGATGGGATTTCACGCGTTGTTGATTATTCATATCAACACAACAGAGTAAAAGGTTGCTTCGCTTGCTTTTCCCATGTCTGCTGACTGAGCACAGGGGAAAACACTATATCGAAGATGGTCAGCTAAAAGCAAAAAAAAAAAAATCGACCCCGCTAGAGGTCGGCGCATGTGAGGCGAGATTTCATAATTAGGTTCGTTTCTCTATTTTACTTTCCTGAGCCGCCCAAATTTACAGTTGTTTCATAAATATTTGTGAAAGCTTGACACGGTGCTATGAGCTTCCGCGATCAAGATTTTTCACGTGTTTATATTCATTTTACGTAAAAAAAAAACAGGTTGCAACAAAGGTGGTATATGCGTGAAAGATATTTTACAACGTCGAGTGAAAATAAGCCGACTTCAAATGATACTTTCCGTAAAATATATAAAAAATTAAGCCTTGCTGTTGATAGCTGACATTTACGATAAATGGAATTATTCTTTTTGTAATCTATAAACGTGAAGAATGTCACGTGAAAATTATAAAACAGTGCAAAGGTATTAAGTAAACTAATTGTATATAGCTGGAAATATGATTACTAATTTTTGAGTTATTGTTCACAACACTTAGATTTGAAATTCAGGAAGCTGTAATACGTCGAACATGACAGGACACATAAAAAAGTTGTAAGTAATCTGTTTTACAAATTTGTTTTACTTTTAATAGTTGTCGTTTATTTTTTTTTTAAATCAGACGCCGTGTTTTACAAAAAAAAAATCATCAAATTATGTAAAATGTTTTGAATTTTCATTTGTCTCAGATTCGAGCAACGCATTGGCAAGCGAATGTCGCCATTCCTCGGAAGTACGTTTCATAATTCATCCGTTATTATTTATTTAAATCACATTGCGTTCTTAGACCGATCCAATGCATTGTTTTAGTCCTTAGGCGTATGGTTTTAAGAAAAGAATTCATGCTGTTTTAAATATTCAAGCTCTTGAATTGGGCGCCGTACTACTTTGGATATATTTGCTACTCTTTAACCTCGGCTCCTTCATTGATTTCTAAGGAGTATAAAAGTGCAAATGTGTTGGTACTGAAATTTTTCGAAAGGAAAAGCCCAGGATTACCCGATGGGTAAAGCATTTTATACTTGCTCTACCACCATCTCACACTGTTGGATTTATATGCTACTTGCTTCACAGTTTAGATGCCGTTGATAATTCGAAAGGATCAATGGGTTTTACGTCATAGACCCGCGTGAATTGAGTGAGTTGGAATTTTGCAGAACGAATTTGACAATGTAAAATATCCTCCTCAAAGTGTGCGCCTCCTAATGAGGCCTCTTGACTAGGCTGAATTCTTCGTGCCCTCCCGATTGAAGGCAGAAGGCGAGGAGGAAATACAATCAGGAAGTGAGTGCATGGGGAAATGATGGGGCGGACCGGAGGGAGGCGATACAACCAGCGGGAGCATGCTGCCGCGCTACTGCTACATGCAAGAATTGCTCTCTGCACATAGTGGCACGTGTTTCTGCTCCACCTCGCCCGCGGTCCTCCGACGATAAGTGGCGGAAGAAACTAGCTATATTGAGCCGTCTAGTCGAACGTTGAGGAGGGAGATAATGTTGTGTTTACTTCGTTTCGCTGCCGCTTAACCCCCCCTCCCCCAATAATAAGTTCCGGATGAAGCATTCGCCGGCCCAGACGCCGGCTTCGGGACCGGGATGATGTGCATTGTAGAACAAGCTTCTCATTTCTTAGTTTTTCCTCCCTCGGCTGGTCTCGTCGCGTGCGCGCCTTGATGGTCCCGCGCGCGCCCCAACCGGTGTTTGGTGAGTTGTGAAAAAGGAGGAAGCGCTGTGTGTGTGTATGTATGTATGTTACGTTTCGTTTCGTCACAGTGGCTGCCTGATAAAGTTTTTTTTTTGCAAAAAGAAAAACGTAAGAAAACCGCTCGATAATATCAAATTCTTGTCGATCGCAAGCGATGGGAGTATAAATTGAAGTTCAAGTACATTCACGGGAATACGGGTGGCAGCGGGGTGGTGGTGTACCTTGAATGTTTGGTGGTAAGGGCGATCGGCGAAGGAAACACGGTGGTAGTGCGCTCTTTTCGCGAGGCCACAGGCAATACTAGTAGACGCGGCATTAGAGTCGAGTAGAGGTGGTGGTGGTGGTGGAGGAGCATCAGACGCTGGTCAATGGCACATAATCAACGCCCAACTAACCGTAAACAAGGGAACTATGTTTGATTGAGTTTCGTCTGCTTGTCGGCGGACTTTACGGATGTTTTGCATCTGGGGAACGTAAGCCATAGGGAAGCGCGATGTTATGTTGTGCATGCAACAGTTTGAAAGAATGATTCCCGGCTCCGCAGAAGTAGCAGTGCACTTCTTGCAGCGCATATTCCACAGCTGGATGAGCAGCAAGCCGTTTTAACGTCACTTTGATGGTAGAGATTTGAGACCTGCTCATTAAAGGGGGATTTGCGTTGAAGTATTCACTATCATTCCTGTTTATTGACTGGCTCTGAAGTAAGTGATGGTTGATATGTGGTGGATATGATGATGGTTGCCTCGCTACTTTCCCTGATTAAATCATATTCTGTTTCGGTCAGTTTTATTTGGACATTGTAGTATATGGTGCCTTATTTTGATAAATTGAAAAATTGATAAAATGATATAAACATATAATGAATACCTAATCATATTTGAAGAAAATTGTGCATGCAAACAGTTGCCAGATAATCAGAGAACTGAATATGAATTTAATGTCAGAATCGTGTACATCTAATTTTGTGTGGCACCGTCTCAGATTATATATTCTTTTATACAGCACAACATAACATGGTGCAGTGTAAAATAAAATTAATGCATTTTTTGTTACTTTTATGTGGTATTCAGTTGAAAAAATTAAAAGAAAAATTATTACATTTTTCTAAGACTTTAACATCCCATTGAATACTTACTACAATTCCATACTACAATTGAATAATAGATAGTCGCAGAAAAAAAGGCTTTCGTTAAAGCATAATGGCGCAATGTTTGTTGAGCGTAATGAATACGGCGGCGTAAGTGATTCGATTTAAGATAACTAAAAGCGTGTAATTCTCACGTGCATAATTGTAAACCACTTGCACACCAGTGTTGCATCAATGGCTGCGTGTTGAGGTGCGTTGCTCGCAAACCTTAGGATGCAACAGGGATGAAGCGTTACTTTTGATTGCCTGAGCGTGGCGAGCTATTCAAGATGAGTTCCATTTCCGTCGTATTTGCTCACGAGTTAAAGAAGCCTCGAGCACACAGAGCAGCTTAAACACCGTTTGTAATTTTGTTGCGGTAGAAGGGAAACCCCATATCGGGTTTGACACGCGGATCGCGCGTAACGCATGAACTGATCTGCCCAGCGATTGCAATTGCTTCCTTCACTATCTGCCTATCCATTCCCCTTCATGAACCTGCCCGCACCATTGCGCTTGCCTGGGCAGGGGGTGGGCCTATCCTAGGGGTTGGGCGGGGGGAAGTGGGCCGGTTGAACATTTCCACGCTGATCTCTTCCACCTGTTTTGTGGTCGGTGAAGCTCAGCTATTTAGAGGCATGTTTGAAAAACGCTCCCTTTTCTGGAACTGAACTAATAGCAGCAAAATAAACAGACACACACGTAGAAAGGAACCATATAATAACCGATGCTCGCGCGTGGTCGGGGATACGCAAGGTGATTTCCGCATCGAAAACGGAAGAAGAACGGCTTTGCTCTCCGGCGGGGTGTTGCGGCTGCGCACGCGGAGTGTCTTCAGTCAAGCGTTGCGAAAGCGCCTCTACTTTGAGTCTGTGTGTCAGAGATGGTGTAAATCACCCCGCGCCAACCGGTGGTTTTGCCGAGGGATGAACGGGAAAAAGTGGGCGGTGGTTAGTGGTGGTGGTGGTGGTGGTGGTGTTGTTGCGTGGTCACTCGATGGCCAAAGAAGAGTAGGCGCCGACACAGCAGCACCTAATTACGTTGAACTCATAACGTCGTCGGTCGACCGGGAGGATCTCTGTTTCTGGTGGAATGAATACTGCTTCTGCTACACACCTCGGCTGAGTTTTGAGGCCCATCCGCACCTACTTTGGCTCCCGTTCGAGCCTCCTCTCCACTACAGCCGCTGCACACACGCGCCCATATGGGGTGTGTGTTATGATGGTGGTTGCGTTATTAGGATACACGCATCGCTGGACACCGACACCGACACGTCTTCGCGGCCGGGCGAACCGAGCAGGAATAAGTTCGAACCGCGCGTGCCACTGTAAGATGTGTGAAGCGTTTGCCCCGACGGACGGCAGTAGCCGGCTGGTGTAAGTGCACCATATGGGTTTGGGGATGGCGTGGTGTTACGAGACCACCAGCTTAGGCATATACCTTTTGGTATCTTTTGGACCGGTTTTGACTGTGAAGTGTGCAGTTTTTGTATACTGTTGTGCGCGCTACTATCAAGCCAAACACAGTATTTCATCGCTTGATTACCCCATTCACCGAAATAAATCCATTATAAAAGACAAAAGCGCTGAGTCTTTGCGGCGCAGCAGTCGTTTGGGCGGCGGGGGAAAAGTAGCATTCTTTTAATTTATTACGATTTATATTACTTGGAACGCAGACAAATTGAGGAGGGACGTCGCCACTCATAAGTCTCAACTACGCGACTGCACGCGCCCTGATACTTGTCCACAGGACAAGAGATGTCTTTTAAAACACACTGGTTTTATACACTGGTCGGTTACTCGTGGGGAAAAGGCAAGATCTCTTTTTGCGACAATAAATATACTCCGTCGAATGTGGTAATTTATGTCCGAAAATGTACATATTCGATACGTACCAGTTTTTTTTCTTCTTAAGTTATGGCAATATTGCACACTGATCCTCCCGCTTTCTCCCCTGGTTATGGTTCGATGGGAAGATAATGGTGTCATAATTTGCCGCTACTTATTTATCATCGCGAGACGTTTGAAACAGAAACCTTAAAAACGGATGATGAAGGATGTCATTCCATTTTGGCGCAACAATTGTCCCCAATCTCCTCCTTTCCGTTCTTCTACTATCTGATGCTATAGTAGTAGAGCTAAAACGAGGGAAAAAACTCGTGATCTTTGTTATGAAGGGTTCTTTTCCCTTCGCCAAGGACATTCGCGATATATAATTAAGTTCCATGCGCTCGGTTTTTCGTGCCCGGGGTTACTGTTGCTATTTAATAAACTCCAGCGAAAGAACGGTTGTCCGTTCCTGGGAAGGCACTCATTGCTTTGCACTTGAGCTGGTGCCAAATAAGTTAGAACAAGTTTCGTTTCCTGCCAAATCGGTTGTGTTTGCTGTGTCCGCGTCTCGTGCTGCTAAGATGAGTCCGGGGGCTTACAGAGATATATCGAGTGGCAAATGAGACAATTTTATTGTGCCCGTTTCACAATTGATAAACCGTTTACATTTATAACGGGGAGGGAGCTCAAATGCGTCAAATTTCGTATAGTTCAAGATTACGTTAAGAACAATAAAGCCAGCAATTATTACTATTTTGAACCGTATCTTCCAGTATGTATGTAACAATGTTGGATCCTGAGTTAAAGGAACCTGAAATTAAAAAATCGCCTCTTGAACGACATTGTTTTTCGCAACAAAAAAAAACATTCGTCGTTGGAGTAATTGAATTGAGTTTTAAGTCAAGATAAATACGGTTTCTAACCGTCAAGAAAGCGGCTAACGATTGACGGAACTTGGAAAGAATGTTATTAGTTGATTCTATGTCATCCTTTCTTCTTTATCTGGAAGATCTCCATAACTTCTTATGTCAGCCTCAATATCAATTATTTAATTTAACACTCCATTTGTGTTTTTTTTCTTATTTTCTTTTCATAAGACAACATGTCACTGACGGATCTCCTAGGCAGTTCGCAGACATCGTCCCCAACTTCTGTATCCTCGTCGCTGGGTACGAATTCATCCGGTGTGTCCGGCAAAGGAGGCGATACAGGGCACCATCATCTTCACCATCACCAATACCAGCAGCATCACCACAGTCAACATCTGCAGCCGAGTCAACACAATCTTCATCATCAGCAGCAGCAACAACAGCAACATCATGCTACGCTCGGACCGTTCGTGTCACTTACCGCGTCCTTAGGGGGCAACGGCAGCGTGATGGGAACGACCGGATGTGACGACAGTGCCAGCAGCATCCTCAGCTCGGCCGGACTCAGCTCAGGAGGAGGAACTAGCGCGGCCAGCGGATCGGTTTCATCGAACCCGTTCAACTTCTCCAGCCTGCGCGTTCCCAGCCCATCGCTGAACTCGCCGGATTTGCTGACGGGTGGTGGATTGATCGGTGGCGGCATCGTCAGCAGCGGTCATAGCACTGCCAGCAGCACCAGCAGCAGTAGCAGTGGAATCAGCTGCGGAGGAGCAACAACTGGTGGAGGTGACAGTGGTCAGTCTCCAACAACTCATACGTACTACTCCAACCTACAGCAACAGCAGCACCAGTCGTCAGCGAGCGGAGGCCACAACAGTGGTGGTGATGGTTCACCGTCGTCGAGAGGCAGCTTTGGGGCGTTCGACGAATTTCGGGTGAGCAGAAGAAGAAAGTCTATTATTTAGTGATAATGTCAATCGAGCGCACAATTGGTGCAAGAAGCGCTACAATCAATTAGAGGACAACAGGAAACCGTTGTCGTCGTCGTTTTACCTTGTGTTGGCAAGCGTAGAGAGCCAGGAACAGGTTTAACAAGTGTTAAATTAAGTTAAGTTATAAGTTAGTTTTTGGCATCAAACCATGGAGTAGAGTGAGAAGCGGATTAACAGTAGTTACGCGGTGTGCTTTTATCGGCGTTTATCATCGTAGTTTGAACTGGTTTGGATAACTGCCAATGCCCCATCTTTAACGAGTAACCTTTTTTTATTTTTATTCTATTTCTGTTCGAAAGATGTGTGAAGCACACAACGGTGTCGAGTATTTTTAGTATAGTTGCAGGTTTAGTGTAACTCTTGCCAATATCTATTTCTATTTTGTATCATTTTTAATCCATCTTTCTTCTAGTTCGATACCGATTTGATGCTTGGCGGTGTCGGAATCGGTACACCGAATGGATTGACCACGGAAACGTTGAAGCTACGACGACGAAACATCAGTTTCGATTGCACTTCCCCGGCTACCGGCACATCGTCGCCGGGTGAAGGAACGACTCCTTCGCTCACGTTGCTGTGCCCCACCAACGGTGGTAGAAACTATCGGAACGGTAGTAGCCTTACGCAGTTACAGCAAAGTACCATCGCCCATCAACAGACGCAGCAACAATCGGCAACGGTGCAGTACGATCTGCTTTCCGGTGATGGCACTGCTCCAACCAATGGTGAACGTAACGCCGTAGGGACAGGAATTTGTTTGTCCACTGGCACTGGCGGCTCTTCAATGGGTGGCTTTGATGCAAACGGTGTTGCTGCGACCAACAACAACGCGCTGTCGCTGTTTGGAACGGGAAATGGATCAATCTCTCGTTCGCACTCACCACCGGAACACACGGACACCAGCAACTTGCTGACGAGCCTTGAAAGTACGAGCATACTGGACATGCTAAACTACCTTACTCTAAGTCAGAGTACGAATTCCATGACTGGGCATCACAATCAATCGACACAGCAGCAGCAGCAACACCAACAACAACAACAGCAGCAACAGCAGCAACAGCAGCAACAGCAGCAACAGCAGCAACAGCAGCAACAGCAGCAACAGCAGCA
>KI915040.1:25116097-25133143 GCA_000473445.2 Anopheles farauti
CAACAGCAGCAACAGCAGCAACAGCAGCAACAGCAGCAACAGCAGCAACAGCAGCAACAGCAGCAACAGCAGCAGCAGCAGCAGCAGCATCACCAGAATCAGTTTGCGCCTTACTCTTCGACGCTGGGTTCGTTGTACCAGCATTACCAGCAGCAAACGACGGGTTCAGATCGCACGTTCGGCTCGGCCGGTTCGACCAATAATAACAACAATGGAAGCACAACTGCCGGTTTGTCTGGGCTGAACCTCGGTAGCGCTGGGTTTTCCAATGAATACGAGCGTTTACAGAATCTGCAAGCCCTGAACACATTGCGCTTGCTGCAGCAATCGCAGCAACTATCTCACCTGCAACAGCTCCAGTTCAATCAATCGCTTCTGTCGGCCAGCGCAGGTACTGGAAATGGTGGTAATGGCAGCATTTTCGGAAGCTGTAACTCTGGCGGCAGTAACGGGCTCAATACCAGCAGTTTGAGCTCCAATGGTAGCAGCGCCGGCAGCAATGGCAGCAGTAACAACAACAGCTTGCAGGTGAAACCTTGGTCCTCGTCTCAACAACACCATCCACAACAACAGCAACATCAACATCTTTCCCAGCATCAGCTGCAGCGTCAGAGAGCATCCTCACCATCGCTGAACGGTGGATCTGGTAGCGGAGGAAATGGATACGCAGATATCAATCTCGATCGTATCGCAAGATTCCATCGTTCGTCCGCCGGTGCGTATTTATCGTAGTTTAATTAACTTTTTTTTTGTACAAACCCCCCTTATGCATGCTATGGGAATTTCCTTTCTTTTAAACAGCCGCACACTATGACGCTACTTGCACTTGGAGCGGTACGTTGCCGCCTCGTTCCAATCGCCTGGTGACTTACTCGTCGAAGATATTCCTCGGTGGAATGCCGTGGGATATCAGTGAGCAGTCATTGGTGCAGATTTTTAAGCCATTTGGCTCGATCAAGTAAGTACTGTTTGGACATTATAGAAATCGTCTGCATTGAAAGCATTGCTTATGTGTTTGTTCGAATTTGTGCGTGTGTTATAGAGTCGAATGGCCCGGTAAGGAGCAACAGGCGACACAACCGAAAGGCTACGTATACATCATCTTCGAGTCGGACAAACAGGTGAAGGCGCTGCTGCAGGCTTGCACGTACTCAACCCCACATAACAGTGGTGCCGGTGGTGGTATCCATGGCAACCATGGTGGTGGTGGCGGTTCGACAGGCACAAATAACTACGGTGGATGCAGTCGCACCAACATGAACGGGGCTTCGTCGATGGGCTCCTTAAATCGGTTCGCTTCGAACTGCGACGATTCGCAGGGCCAGCTGCAGCTAATGCCTATGTCGAATCTGAACAAACCGATCGCACCGCCCGGTGCGAAGATCAACTTCAAGATATCTTCCAAGCGCATCAAGTCCAAGGACGTCGAGGTGATTCCTTGGAACATCGCGGACTCAAACTACGTCAAGTCCACCTCGCAGAAGCTGGACCCAACGAAGACGGTATTCGTTGGTGCGCTGCACGGACAGCTGACAGCCGAGGGTTTGGCGAAGATCATGAACGATCTGTTCGATGGTGTCGTGTACGTCGGCATCGATACGGACAAGTACAAGTACCCGCTCGGATCAGCGCGCGTTACGTTCAACAATTCGCGCTCGTACATGAAAGCCGTCGTGGCGGCATTCATCGAGATCCGCACCTCGAAATTCACCAAGAAGCTGCAGGTGGATCCCTATCTGGAGGATTCGCTTTGTTCCATGTGCACGGTACAACACGGACCATATTTCTGCCGGGAAATCATGTGCTTCAGGTATGTTGTGGTATGATTCATATTTTATTTCATGGAGTAATTATTGTGAATTTGGAAATTTGAGTTTCCAGCATATTCGTTTCGTTCGACAAAGTTTAACTCTTGTGGAAATGGTTGACTTAAAAAGCCACAAGATTGTACCCCATTTTTATTGAAAATGAAATAGCATATTCTTCGTTTGAGAGTGTTTTTTTCTGGTTTACTATTTAAACAATTTGCAAACTACTATTATTAATATCCTTCAGATAAGTTTCCTTCGTATTGAGTATAACTTTTTGACTTTAGTTTAAGATAAAAATACGTTATGTTCAAACTTTACGTTTATGAACTTGTTTTTAATATTATTTGATTATTGGCATGATTTTATCATTCACTAAATCCATCCCACCTTCAGATATTTCTGTCGTTCGTGCTGGCAGCTGCAGCACAGCCGTGAGGCGTATCTGCAGAAGCACATGCCGTTGACAAGAAACTCCAAATTCACCGCAATCATTGGTGTAGGCCCGCAGCAGCAGCAACAACATTCGCATGCATCCAACAATCACCATCAACAGCAACAGTCGTCGCACGATCACAACTCGTACTACAACAACCATCACCACAATCACCATCACCATCACTACGGCGGCAATGGTGGACATCAATTGAATGGCAGTATGTCATCACACAGTCAATATCACCATAATGGTCAACATCACGGCAGTAGCAACAGTGCAGGCCACCATCATCATCACCAGCAGCAGAGTTCGCGTTTAGAAATGCTGCAGCAGCAACAGCACCGCACACCGCTCTCCAAGTCGCCTTCACCGTCAATGGGCATTGGAACCAATGCAGACGGTAACAGCACAGCTAGTAGCAATGGTAGCCACGGTAGCACTAGTAGTAGCAACAGCTGCAGTCCCATTAGCACAGGCAACAGTGCCTCTACTGGTGGCGTCACTAGTAGTGCAAGCAGCAGCACCAGCAGTAGCCTAAACAGTAACACCAATGGCAATACCGCCGGAAACGCCAGTAATAATTCCGGCGGTGGCGAACAATTGTCCTCTTCCTGCATTGGATCATTAAACATGCAGCAGTTGAGCTTTGCTTCTGGTGGAGCAGGTGTTAGTTCCAATGGTAGTGGTGGACTGATCATTTAAATGGGCTGGTCCTTTTACAGACTATCAATCACGTGTTATAATGGAAAGTGGATAATTTTGTATTTAAGATACTTTACCTTCTTTTCAATATTTCTTTCTTCCATTCCTTTGCTGCGCTATATTACTCTTTTCAATTTCGTTTGAAAATGTTCGGTGAAAAAAGCATCATCAGAAACACTGTTTGGTTGCCGCCTGTTTTATCGATGGCGTTTTCTTTTGTTTTGCTTCCAAGCGGGAAGATAATATTTTAGGTAGTTTTAATTTCTCTTCTTAAATCATGCTTGCTTGTTTGTTCTTGCTGTCTCAACCGTGGTTGTTTCCATTTTTCTAAAATGTAAAACAATTGATCAATGGCTGCTACGACAGGTAGCCACACAGGAAGGTGAGACATTGGAAACGAATTTCCTCGATAGAAATTTACAGTTTACCAAATGTCTTGTGAGTACACCACCCTTCCTAACAGTGTTCCATTGATCGTAGTAGCAAAGATGATTGCATGACATGCAGTTCGTTGTTTCGAATGTAGGATTATTTTCGTTTGCTATTGGGGTTTTTCCCCTAATGGTTTGCAGCGAATGAAGGACCGTTTTAGTAACGTTTGAATCGTTAATTTTACCCAATAGTGTTTTATACTACACTTGCTAATGTTTTTTTCGAACTATTGATGTGTTTAAGTTAGCGCACCTATAACTAGAGAGTACAGTATATGTGGGGTTAGCTTCTAAGCTATGCTTCAACATGCATCTGTAATCCAAAGCACCAAGAGTAGATGATATATACTCGATAACCATGGCAACACGGTCCTTCTTTCAAATATGTTTCTAGCTGTATACGATAATGGCGTATTTTCGTTTGTATTTTAAATAATCCTCAAAATCAACAGAATTATCCTGCACACAGCGAAGGACAAAAGGACGAGGTACACACAGTGCTCAGAGATTTTGAAGATACAAACAAGCAAGTATGTTTTTTTTTTAATACACCCTATCATGTGTTGAAGTTGTTTATCATAGCATAATAACAATAGTTGAGAGTATCAGTTCCAGTTACATTTATTATAACCCCACTACCATTGGCCTAAAGCTGCCATACACGTAAAAAAACAATAAGATGCGAACCACCAACTGCAAGAAAAAAAATCGCCTTACTTCGCGAGGAAACCATTCACGCTCCTAATACTCTCACGCTGGAGTGGGTATGTTGTTACTATGAACACCTTTTAAAGTGCACGCCACACTGAAGCTTGTGACACATTTTTCAAATCCATCAAACCAGTCAGCCAGTCGGATTGGGTCCGAAATAATTACTCCCATGCAACAGTACATGCACACCCTGCTCCGATCCTCCACAAAGGGGTATCGTTTTATTGCAATCACAGCATCACTCCGAATGATTTCTACGCTGTTGTGAGTGTGTGAGTGCGCGCGGTGGTGATAGGTGGCATGTGAACTTGAATGTTTTGTTTTTAAATCCGGCAGGTGTGTGCATCTTTTAGAGGGACCCAGAGATGTTTTAAAAACACAAAAGCGAGCGCACATGCGAGCATGCAGATGATGGAGGGGTGCGAGGAAAACGATTCAAAACACACTCAAGCCTTTTCCGAGAGTTTGTTATTTTACGAGTGGTGTTAGCAGCTGATTTTTGTGAAGGAAGAAGTAGGAACCAGTGAATTGATTAGTTAGAGCCATTGCATAACGAATCGAATTCGATAACGCTGTAGCTAAAAGATGAAATCGCGCCTGATATTGTTGTGTGTTCTATATTTATGCTTATTTATATTCATATTTATTTGGCGGCGTACGTTCAATCAAGTTTATTTATTCATATTTATCGCAGACATATAAAACTTATGTCAACATCATGTTTCATCACGTTATTTTGTACTATTCGCGCTTGTTGCTCAATTACAATGTACTAAGATTGAACTCAATGATTAGAGGTATCTGTATAAGTTTGTTATTGTAAACACACGTAGTAAAAAAAAAACATCCATTTGTTCTTGAACACAATATTCTAAACACTCTTTCATTACCAACCAGTTTTCAGACATTATTGACGTTTTCAGTTTTGGCGGAATGGAAGCAATACTTTTTAACTTTCGTACAGATAGAAGATTTTTACAAAATGACATATTGTAGTTCGTATATGACTTTATGAAACATCTTTTCAAGGACCAAGCCCAATCAAACATAATTTAAAAATGGAATTAAATAATGTACCAGAATGTGTCCATTACCGGTTGCATTAACGTTGACGTTTAGTCTTTTTATAAATCCTCTCATCATTTTTAAACCAGTTTTTTTATAGCATACAGAAGATAATTTTATTCGAAAATATTCAATTCAATTTTAATTGTCGTTTCATGCCACGGCAATTTTTTTTTCTCCCAGCCTAATGATTTCATAAATATAAATTTATCGCGTAAATGATTGTATTCAGATTCGCGAACAGTTTTTGTTAATAAGGGATATTTGATAGTGTAAGAAACTTATAGCATATTTTTTAAACACTTTCACTACTCGTTTTATGCTGATTATTAAATTAAATGCCCCACGCTCACACATTAGAGGGACCGTAAAAAATAAAGCAGTATAAATAAACCATCATAACAATCTTCTAGTATGTATGCCAAACAAAATTAGAAAACAGATAATTTTAATAAGACCAAGCGACATTGAGAATCAAAACAAAAACATTATATACAAATGGATATGTCTATTTTTTTATAAAACCTGTTATGAGAAGGTTAAAAAATCACAGACCGTGTGAAAACATCGTATTACAATCTACAATCAAACAACAAATAGAAAAGTTTGAGGATGAGATACAGAAGACAGAAGCGAACGCTTATTTGTTGTAAACATTTTATGCCGATCGCGCTATCCATGAATGGTAAGACAATAATGAATGCATTACGTTTTCGTCGCTGTTTGGCGTTTACTAGTTGGCTAACGGATTGTTTGACCATTATAAAATGATTTTATCTCATCAAATATTTTTATCCGTGATCTGTTTAAAATAATAATTTTGTTAAGATTTCTGTTTTGCATTGAAAAATATTTCATGGAACTTTATTTGTTTTGAAGACATGTTTTTTTTCTTCTTTTTATTGGATTAAATACGATCGAACTGTAAAATAAATTTTATTGCATTAATAGCACACCCCGTTGTAAAATAAGTACTTAAATGAATAACCTTTGTATGGACGTAGGAAACCATTAGGAGAAATATCGAGCTTCACTTGTTTATTCGACGATTTCATATATGGTTAATACGGTTAGTAATGTATTTTGAATACTGTTGATTATTTGGTAGTATGTACTGCCGGGTACATGAAATAAAATCAAATGTACGGTACGAGACAAAGGAGATAATTACGATGATATTTTGAACAATGGTATAATCAGAAACAGCAAGGAAACACTCGATTCGCATGTTTTACACCAGTTAGCATATAACATTGTTCAGCAGAATAAATATGAGACATCCCCCTAGTTACTAGTATTCTTTGACCATCGTTTCGCGTATAAAGAAATGTATAAATATATAACTGAAATGAAATCATTACACGTGCCTAGCAATATTTGGAAGCTAATACAATAACATCAAAAGCATATGTTTTCGGAACGGTGTGTAACTTGAACGAGCATATAAAAGATTACGAACAAAGCACGCACCGTTCCCCCGCGAGTTTCACGCGCTTAGGGCAGAACCAAAAAGCAAATGTTACTGACGAGAGCTATCAAAATAATATAATACGATGAACAGTGCCAACTTTACCGTTGCGTTGGTTTAGCGTATGTAACAGTTTCAAATAGCCGCAGATCGTCTCTTTAACTAACAGAGCTTTAAAACTGAGCATATGCGCGTGCAGATGATGTATTCACAATATTGTGTAAGTCGGGAGTTTGATGAAGGCGAATGTTAATAGCCAAACGTCGTCGATCGTCCGAAGCGTTTGGAACACGATACAAAGGTGGACGAGAAACATATGTTCATTTGAAAGTAATGACTGATTTAACGAAATCGAACATTTAATGCAACAAATATGACACAAGCAAACTATCGCCCTCGGCAACATAATTAAAATATGACAAAAAGAAGCACCACGGCACACCACCACCAGGCAAGACCAGATAAAACTCTTGTCATTGATGAAACTTTGCATCTTATGGATTTTGAATCGAAAATTTCTGAGCGGAATTTTTTACAAGAGTGGAATTTTAAAACGGATTTCGTTTAGGTGTTTTAGTAGCTTTGTTAAGCCTTTCATACATTTCCATTATTTTTTGCTAATGTTATTTATTTTCAGTCTACTAGTAATTTGTTGGTTTGTTAACGGTACACAGATGAGTGACTTTATTTCACATTTAATATTTAATATAGTAAAGTAGAAGGTAGTGTAAGCTACTCTGAACGAGTAAAAGTAATGGAATGAGATGCAATTCCGATTGTACACTGTAGTCTGGTTGAAAAAGATAATTATTTGTCTATTGGGAGCAATATTTAAAATCAAGGTTGGTTTTATCATTATAAAATAATAGACTGGTTTTAAAATCTCAATCTCGTTCGACCTACATAACATCAATATCAGTGACGTTAAAGAAAATATTCATACAACGCGATTGTATTGCAATTATACTGCACAGAGGAGAAATGTGGTAAAAATGACACATTTTACATGATAATTTCTGAGCTTACCGCTTACGCGAAAGCGCCTGTGTAAGCGTGCGGTGTTTCATGGCCAATTTACGAACACAATTTTAATCAAAAAAGCACCCTATGGATGTGTACATTTTAACATTTCTCTTTTTTTAATTGATAAGTACATGACGGGCGGCAGCAAAATGTTTCAAGAAGCTTTTAGGCATAGATCGAATGTGTCCTCCCACTTACTACTGACAACTGCAAATGATAAGTGTCACGAAATTACGCATTCCCAAGTTTCGTCGTACGATTGAGAGCTTGTTGGTTTTTTTTCTTCTACGTGGGAGCTTGCTAATGTTTTTTCGTTAATGTAACACCTTCATTTAATGTGCTATTGATATGCACCGTTTTTTTTACCGATTTTATACATCTTTCATTTTGTTTTTCGATTGTTGTATGTTTACTTAAACCCATACATTTACGTTTGAAACACCAAGCGGGTCAAAGGTAGCACCTAGTGTAAGCCAATATGAAACCGAAAGCAAGTGATCAAACTCGCTTTTGCGACACAATGGAAGACGGTGACGTTTTTAAAGAACGGTAACAACACGCTCAACAACGCAAAAAAAACACTAACGAACGCACACAAACACACACTCACACACTATTAAAACTCCGATCGACATTTTACGTATTTTAGTCTATATGCTCTGTCTCGTGTGTATGTGTGGTTTTATAGAGCGATATTTTTAACTGTTTAAATTAATATTCTACTTTTTCACATGATTTGCTAGTTTTAAAGGGTATTCAATATGTGCGTTGCGACGAGATGCAAGAGTGTGTGTGTTTTTTTAATTATATTGTTTGTTTTACCTACCTGCATTATTGTTATTCTTTTTGTTATTTACGGTGCTAAAGAAAAAAATGCGAGCTGAGGAATATTTTGTTTTATAAAAGTGGATAATGAAAATGAAACGCAAAAATTATGCAGTGTTTTTATGAAAATGCGGTAATTTCAGCTCAATTTTAATTAGACCAATTTTGACAAGTGCTTTTGATGAGAAGAGAAGAAGCAATCCGCATGAAATCAGGCGGGGGGCGAGCCAGAGAAGGAAGTAGTTTTTGTAGGTTCATTACGAAGGAGGAGAAGGAGCAGCTGAAAGTAGTGAGCCCGTGTGAGCGTGTGTGCGCGCTATGAAACAAATATTTAAATCAGGACTGAAATTTGTGTGAAGAAATGTGTATTTAGCTATAACAATAGATAACAACATTACACATTCATGCAGGAAACCACTGCACGTAAGGAAGCAATACATAAATTAATGATAGTGTGTATGTGTGTGTGCGTGTGTGCGTGTGAAAGGAATTGTACGACCAAAATAACGCTTCTGCACTATCTTCAAACCAGCTAACCGTGTGCTAGCTAGCGATACGCGCATATCGTAGGTGAAAACACGAGCAACTGTTTAATGCGAAGCTACAGCCTTTGTCGGGAAGATAACTTATCGGTAACAATCATTCGGAACATATACGACGCGCGCGTTGGTGCAGATGCGTCGTCATACTATACATAGCCGCTATTGAACTCATGGAATAACCGTTGCTACATCTCGCATTAGGAACGATTGGTAGGACCAAACAATATGAATCAAGAAAAAAACTTAACTCATCTTAACCTCCTCAACACGGCTACTGTTCGGACAGATGATCGCCCTAAGTAGGCCTCTCCCAACCAAAACCCTTGACGACCAACTCAGCAGAGCGAACCACTGACTAATGTATGAACCAAATATTGGCCAAACAAACCATGTGTATCTTCCGGAAGTGTGATACGACTTTACTGTATCGAATTATTACACAATGCTTGGATAATCATTCTATACCGTTGTGCATCATGCAGAAATACCACACGAATATGTGAAGGCAAACCGTAGGAATGTTAAGACACTATTGCGCTTGGCTTCTTGTGTTGGTCGGTGAGGGGAAGATGTGAAACGCGAAACACATTACACGCGCACGCGACACGGTTCGAACGAAACATTCGCAAATGATAGTAATTTTAAGGCTTAGCTTAAACATCTAAATTGATTTCAATATTTACATACCGTGTTTCGGGGAGTGTTTGCGTGCGTCTGAGTAGAGTGGCAGATGGAAGGTTGGGAAGATTGTTGTGGCGATAAAGAAAGCTAAATTACAAAACCAACAAAAAAAAGAAACACGCCAACGTTTTATCTACCAGATTTACTTACTCAAAGTATTTATCTCATGCTACAAGGAGGTATAACCCTAAACCAACCGTACTTCATAGTTTGGGACACCCAATACGTAACAATCGTTAATGCAGTATTTAAAAAACAAACAACAATAATAATGATAAAAAACTACGGATACTTAACATGCGAGTATAATCAACGCTACTCTAAACAAAAAAAAATAACGAAACACCATCAGCACAGTTCTTCACGACCATCTGAAACTTTTTAAGTATTTTTTAACGACTTCTCACGTGTGTATGTGTGTGTGTGTGCGCGAGCAATTTGGTTCGAACGCGATAGGAAGGATATGGCAGGATAGTGAGTAGGGCTTTGCTCCAAACCGCTCCGCTCCCCATTACACCTCCTATGTGTGGTCAAATGTAAATGCGTTTTCCAGTGCCGAGATGCTCAAACTAATAATTAATTGTTGCGAAAACCATTCCTCTTGCCTACTGCTCCGAACCATCGCCGTACATCCCTCTCGGTCGCCCGCTAGTTAAACAGACAATATAGAACAAAAACCACATACAGGAAAGTTTATTCACTAATCAAATAATGCAAGGAGAAGGAAGGTAGTCAAGCGAAAGCAATTTATACGCAGTTCCAGGTGGGGCCGATGTGTTTGTACGTGTGTTTAGCACACCGCGAGAATATAGCTGAACAAATACAGCCAACGTAGGACACAATGTGGAAGTTTCGGCGTGTCGCTAGGCAAAAGATTATCCAATATTCATAAATGGCGCATCATTTGAAATCGATCAAAGAATAACTTTGCCACACTTCGGGAGCAGCGCACCGAGTATCTATTGCCGACGGTAACCCATAACGACCAGTAGGCAATTGGTAGGAGGACGGCTGCAGGCGCTATGCTTCACTAGCTAGCAAAAGACGATAGAGAAAAGTTCCACACATTCACAGGAAACATCGCCATTGCGCGCAATTAACGATCGTAGCGAGAGAGACAGGCCGTCGCGGAAGAACTGATCAAAATGGACTTTATACTAACGCAAAACAATAATAACATAAACAATAACAACTACAAAACAACACTATTTACTCCACGAGACAGGAGCGTCCTCCCCCCTCCCCTCCCCCCCATAAAGCTGACGTTTCAGTATCCCCGAACAATTAAACAAAGATCAATAAAATCACACAGATTCCATTGAACAAAAAAAAACATTGTTTTAGTTGTATGAATATTACCTGACAATTGTTGCCTAATTTCATTGGCGACAAATCCGTGAACGGTTCTTGTAAGTTATTGTAATCCGCAGAGTTTTCAATTTATTTGTTTATTTATCGGAGTCAAATAGTTCTTTATCGGTTAGCGAACAGTTCAATAATAAGCATTTCTTTGTTTCCCAAAGAAATGCTTGAGCAGCCCGGTTGGTAGCGTTATTAGTCTTTCACCGGTCGTTACGTCAAAGAAGAGAAGACTTGACATCAGTGATTTTTTTCTGTTATAATCTAACACTCGTTTTATCCAATTTTTCTGTATTTTCATAGAAAGAAAAGATTTATTTACAATGTCAAGTTACTGACTAGATTTTTTTTCCACATTTTCTATACCACATCTACAGGCAAATGAATGTTTCGCAACTGCACGTTTGTTAAAAGCGAAGGAAAGACTAAATAACATATTTAAAAAAATATCAACTTTATCGAAGACCAACCCGTGTTTGCCTTTGAATTCCCTTAAGAGTAATTAACAGAATGCTTTCGTTATGCGAGAGGTTCGGATCGTTTTTTTTTCGTCTTGCAAACGATCAAGCCCTAAAGCTATTTTTTTTACAGCTCTTGCAAACGTAGGCGTTAGGAGAAGGGACGGATTTAGTTTGTCACGTGGAGCTTTCCTTAACGATACGCTTCTTAGCCACGTACTGATAGAGCCCGAGGAGTGAGGAAATGCTACCGATCAGACCCACGTGCCACGTCTGGAAGCAACCGCCCCAGA
Source organism: Anopheles farauti (assembly GCA_000473445.2). Classification (NCBI taxonomy): domain Eukaryota; kingdom Metazoa; phylum Arthropoda; class Insecta; order Diptera; family Culicidae; genus Anopheles; species Anopheles farauti. The sequence continues at coordinate 25,127,903 of KI915040.1, forward strand.
GCATACCCTTCGGTAGGGTGCTGCCGGCGTGGACCAGATCCAACGTGAGCCGCAGTATCGAGATTGCTTCCATGCGCTGTTTTATTAGCAACATACGGAACGCTTGGCTGAAACGGAAGAAAAGATAGCATGGGTTTTATCGTGCAATTTTATAACACCCTTCGCCCGCTTCCTTCATACCTGGTTTCATTTTCCTTTTTATCGATACACGATTTATGCTGCTCCATAACAGTGAAGCTGCGGATGGTTCTGGTTTGGGGTGGGGAGTTGGTGTAAAAGAAATTATAAATCAATTAGCAACAGGCTGGTTTCTTTGCAGGTTTTCACTAATCCTTCCCACCGGAATATGATAAAGAATGTAGCAAATACAAGGTCACACAAGACACGCGAGCGTTACCGAAATAGATAAACGCTATCATGTGCGATTAACAAACGTGACCCGCTTGGTTTCTGCCCTTTAAAATCCTAGCAAATCCATTCGTTCCCACTCACACGACTGGTATCTACTAAGCTCCGGGGTGTGGTTATTCTTTGCAAACGATATCGCTTCCGGTGGAGCAGGAGTTATACCCGCAGAACTATCTATCGCGCTACTTACTTCATCAGATTCAGATAGATCGATGCCACCCAGAGTATGGAATTGATCGTGTCCCAGCGGGTGGGATTCTCCACGTTGAGCAAATTGTGCTCGATTAGCCAGCAGATCTTGTCCACCGGATAGTACGCGTGATCGATTAGATTCGTGACGAAACCGATCAGACCCATCCAGCGGTCCGGTTCTTTGTTACCGCATCCATAGTTGAGGCTGTACGCCAGCATAGGAAGATCGTCGAATAGACGCAACGTGGCACGTGTCTGGGACATTTTCGAACTGAATATGGCTAGCTTTTTCGCCCGCGTCGGGTTCGATTGGGCGTACAGGCCGGAAGCTAGCTTGGTTGTGTAGCATAGCGTTCGTATGATCTGAAATGTTTGGGGAGAGTAGGAACATATTTAGTATCAATTTCCATTTCATTATTTTATGCGTAGATAGGTTTATGTAGTCAGATAACAAAAAAATCCCATAATTGATTTTTTAACAAACTTTGTGGTTATTGTTTGCACCTTGAGAATACCAAAATTCCGTTTTGCATATTTAAAAAACCCACAATCGAATTCATTTATCACATTCGCTTGCGTACACACGTTGTGCTTGCCGCGTGGAGGTAAACAAACCGGTCTGGCGCTAAGAAAAATGTATGCTGCTCCACTGTTTATCGATCACGTATCTGTCGTGCAGCCAAAACATGTTTTTGAATTTTTTTGATACACTTTTATTCTTGTTTATTTTAACTCACACCTTCACCTATTGGGCGAACGTGGCTGATACTAACAAAAGCAGGAACTGTTCGTGTATTGTTGTGCTACTGACTGGTCGACGGTAAAAGTGAAAGTTGTTACCAGAGCGAAAACTTTATTCGACGTGGAAGTTTAGCTGCATTCCGGCACACCTTCCACCACATTGCCAGCATGCTAATCCTTTCCTTCGCTTATTTAGCTTAGTCCAACTTATACTAACCTTATCCCTGCCGGTGTACCCGTCCAGCATATCACAGATTTCATTCAACATTTTGCTCATTTCTTGTAAGGACACCTGTTCAACCACAAAAAGCACAACCTGTATGATACAACGCTCTTTGCCCACTGGTTCCGTTTGGACCGATCGACCGATATGCAGCGTCGGCTTTACATACCCAATAATAGATCACAACTTATCACTCGTTACACCGTTCTCGTAATCTTATCTCTTAATTCTGCAAATTATGAGACAAAACACTGGTAGCTGTTTGACTCGGAACGGACGAAGATAATGTTCCCCGGAGCGAAGAACGCGAGTATTTTATGGTATATGTATTGGTGCGAGCGTGTTATAATTATTTGTTTTCATCCGGCGAAGGATAAATTGGACCAGATCCAGAGATAAAAATTTAGAGTGCAAAGGCAAAACTCGAGGATTTTTAAAACAACCAACTAGCAGCACACCAACAAACACTCGTCGATTTTTTGTTTTGAAACTGAAAATAAGAAAATCAAGAAGAACAACAATTTCTGACTTTCATTTCTGTCACGGCTGTCATCAGTCTCGGTTTCGGTTTATCTGGTCTAAAGAGCAAAAGTGACCCAAGTGGCAATTATGATTTCGGTTGGAAAATGGTTGAATCGATAATTTTTACAACACTATTTCAAGTTAAACGCAGCATTTTAAGATTTCTTTAAATGTTTAAAAAAACATTAAGTAAATCAAGTTTGGTAAATACAATTTAGAGGTTATTCAAAAATTTCCTTGCCTCAAACGCATCTGCGTATCGTTCCACAGGTTGAATAGAATCTTTTTATAAACCAAAGTGTTGACTCGCTTGCCGATCATAAAATCAATGTGCGTGTACTGCGTATTTTTTCCGCCAATTGCCTGCAGCTCACGAACGTTGGGCAGTACAGTCGCCAATTGTCGCACATTTTTCGGATGCACAATCCAGTCGTTTTCGCCGTAGTAGATGTGAACCGGAACGGTGGATGCTGTGAGATTGTACGGCGCTTGTTCGTTGTACACGGTGTCCTCCTGGTACGGTTGAAATATACCGCTTTTGATGACCTGATCGTAGTGCTTAAGCTCCTTAATGGACGCCCCTGATGGACAGTGACCCATCATCGCTTGAATCACATGCTGTAATAAGGACAGGTATATACAGGTGTAATTTTGTTCTGCAACAAGTAACAACACATCCGTCACGCACCACATTTAACGATTCCGGATTGGGACCGAAGGCATCCCCGAAAACCCCAGGACACGGGTTCCATGTGACCGATGGATTGCACAGGTTTCTCAAAAGTCCATTCTGCGTCTCGGACCAGCGGAGGAGCTCCACGAAATTCGCTCCCTGTCCTAACGGTATCAAGACCGGCGAGATGTCGGCGAGTGAGGTCAGCAATGTGCTACGCATGTCATCCAACAGCACGGCCGGTGCCATCGCATGTGCCAGTCGGATCTTGGCATTGTACTCCGTTCGCGTGCTGGTCATCACGAAGTACGTCGTAGTACCCTCGGAGTACCCGATGTAATAGATCTGACGGTGGCCGGTCGCGTTCAGCATAAAGTCGATCATGGCGGGAAGATCATGCATACCCTTCTCGTGCCACGAAAAGTTCCAAAACGGCACATACGACGGGGACATCTCTTCGTGTTGGCGTGAGTAGCGATTGCCGCGAGTATTACCGAGCCAAACGTCGTAACCCGCGTTGGCCAGCTGATAGCCGATCGCATTTTCCGGTCCGATCAGCACCCAATCGGCGGAACTACCCAACAAACCATGTATGATCAACACCGGCAGTAACTGCATATTGTGGCCCTCCTTCCGGCTCATCCGATGCACACCCAGCTTGTAGCCATCGGATGTGATGACTGTGTACGCTCGACCCCTATAGCCGTATTTTTTCACCAGCTCCAGCTATAGATACAGGATTGTAAGCTTTTTTGATATTTTAAAGAGAACTAACTAACTTGATAAACCACTAAACAAATCGAACTTACCGCCGTTAGCGTTCCATCGGACTCATCTATAATCAACCTTCCACCGACACCAGTGGTCAGTAGCCAAAACGTTACACGAAGTGCGAATGACATCAGGAGCGTTTAAGTAAAAAAAATCACCAAATTTAGAGCGCAAACGTTGTAACCGTTACGAGTAAAGACTCTATTTGACTGAACTTCCCGCATGCGACTGAGTGTTTCTAATGAAGTCATGCTTCTATCTCGCACCAGACCGATAATCGTTGAGAATGATGATCTAGAAATTGTCACAATCACCACGCATGAAAATTGTCATTAATTGACGATTTAATTTCCCATCGCCATAATGTTGATTTAAACAGAGTAGTTGTTCTCAATTATTTGTTCGCGTACAAATTTTCCACCGAGAACGTTTGATCACTAATGGTAGTGCTGGTACTTTGAAAACATTTTAAAATAATGTCTTTGTACATCTAGAACTATTTTTTTTAAACTATGGGGCTTTGTTGTACAGAAAAGAATGCATACACAAGTTGTCCGACTTGTTAACTAAAGAACGTATCCAACTAATGATTGTGATGATTTATTTGTTTGCTGCTCATAACATTTCATTTTGTTGGATTTAAGTATCGTTCGGTTCTAGTTCTAGTTCTAGTTATGCATCGCTAGAACAGTGTTCCCGCGTTAGTATATAAGGTCCCTATAAGTCGAATAAAAGAGTGAGAGAACACATACATTTGAACTTGGTTCTTGGAGTTTATCCCCGATTTACCCAGTTGTGTAATCACTCGAAAGTCCTTAACGGGTAGCGATCGAGTGACACTACGCAGCACTCCCACGGTATAATCGGAACTTCAGTTCGGTTTTTGGTTTCCCTTTCTTTCCCAGTGTGTACGCTGGTTAGTTGGCATAGTTCGTCAACCAGTGTACCACACACTCCTACATCACACCATTCTTTCCCTCTTACCAGCGGCACTCTTGGTCGGCATTGTCCACCAGAGTGTCCAACTCCCTTCCCTCCCACGTACCTCCATCCCACCAAAATCAGCAAGGCACGGTAACCGCGTACCGCGCCCCTCCATTTGGTCCTTCGAACCGGATCCGAAATCGCGCAAAGGTTTCGGCGTTTCGCGTGTGTGAGTGCGTATCAACTCACACAATCCCTGAATACGCATACATTCAGGGATAAGAATACGCGTACGTGTGTAAGTGCGTATCAGCTTACACAACCGTCAAGTGCACTAAATACTGTACAGTAATCTACAAAACGACGAACATTCAGTGAAGTGGTTCCTGTTCGTTCCTGATCGTTCCTGATCGTTCCTGATCGTTCCTGATCGTTCCTGATTGTTCCTGATTGTTCCTGTCCCTGGATTTTCCTGTTGTGACCACTGGTGGTTCTTGCTCGTTCCTGACTACAACAATTGTTCCTGAATCCCCTCGGTCGGTAAGTATCTGCCAAGTTAAGCATAAGGGTGAGGGAACAAGTCATTCGCTGTTAAAAACCACTATGAGCATAATGCCGATCGAGCATTCACCAGACGGTGCGAAGAGGAAGGAGGTCCAGAGAAGGGACGAAGAAGCGTTCCGTGGGTTTGAAGAAGAAACTACCCAGTCATCAAAGGCGTTGATACGGACACGCTTAGCAATGATAATCGAGCAGTTCGAAGAAGAACTCGTTGAACTCGAAGGTG
>KI915040.1:25148058-25218572 GCA_000473445.2 Anopheles farauti
ACCGAATGTTAGGATATAAGCATATTGCCTCAGTTAACTGCTGCGTTGTTCATCCCTTTCTTTTCTCAAGTCTCACTCTCTCACTCCTAATTTTGTTTATACCTTATGGTTTCTACACCTCGTTATTCGTTATCTCTGTCTCGCTGAACCTACTGCATCTTGTTTCTCTATCTCTCTTTCTCTCTCTCGCTCAAACTCTCTCTCTATGTTTCACGCTTCTTATTCCTAACATGTCCTGTTACCTACAGATTCCTAATATTTTTATTGTCTGTATTTCCGTTATCCGTATTTTACTTTCGTCTCTTTGCGCATCCTGTTCTTATTGCGGGTTTCGTACATCGGGCATCCTTATCCATCCGAAATATGCTTTTTAATTTAGGCCAACGATAACGAACCCGGACATTATTGTTACAACGGTTACTCCGGTTTAAAAGTTGGCCAAACCTATCGTTGCGTACGCAACAACTTCCACGGAACATCGCGAACTCTATGGACTACTGAGTGTGGGACTAGATCACTATGCTTCAGAATACTTCTGTAACATATACTTGTGACCAGCTCCATTTGAACTAAAGTGTGCTTTATGGTGCTATGCTCCGAAGCAGGAAAAATATTACATCTATAATTGACCACACACAGTCTTGAATAAACGAATACTGATGAATACTGAAATTCGTGTTGTCTCATTCTTTTTTTGTCTTATTAATCAATAAATCAATGAAAAATCTTATCATCATCATCATGCAGATCGCGATATTAAAAGTGAAAGGAGTCAAGAATGTACATCCATTTCAAGGATACACCGATATGCAGACGATGATGAACACACAAGCGCATAAGACGAATACGCATCAAACAAGTAAAATCGTGTCGCGACTCTAACCCCTGGCGATCAAAAGTTGTTCAGATTCCCTCAATAGAAATCTGTTTATGCTAACAACCCATCAGAATTCGTTTTTCAAACACTACACCGTTTGGCGCAGTCGCCACTGCTCAGAAATGTGTAAGCCGGGAGTCGAATTTGGCCGCAAACGGCCCTAAAGTCCATAGTGAAGCCCAGTTTTTCGAAGCATTGCGCGACAGAGATGCCAAATTTCCGAATTTCGAACAAATGGCCATTTGGATCGCCGGCGAGGATAGGCAGCTCGAATTATGCGAGTGAGATGCAAAGCGTGTCGAGCACGACCAAATTTGGCCAAAATACATGGCGCCACGGCCCATAGTGAACCTCGCGACATGACGTGGGAAAGAGATGACCACAATTTGAATCGTGCGCGAGCGAGATGCAAGATTTGGCAGCGACATCTAGCGATGTACATTCAAAACGTTCGAGTTATTTTGCTCGAATTACGCGAGCTTGGTAGCGACATCTGGCGATGTACACTCGAACCGTTCGAGCTGTGTTTCTGTGCGCTAAATTCAAATTCGATTTTCACGATTTTGCGATCAATTTTTGCGTACTCGGAAAGAATATCAATATTTTTTATTAAATCTTCTTCGTTTGTTCTTCGTACAAAGTAAATGCAAAAAACCGGTCAAAAAATTCGTATCCAAGCGACGTAATGAACAATAGAATGGTGGTGACAAAGGCCAAACGTAAAGTCAGTTAGAGTTCTTAGTCATATATCCGACTAAACTATTTGGAAACCTAGTTTTAAGATTTGGTACAGTACAATTACTGTTTACGTCGATTGTTGGCCATCGTTCAGAAGCGTTCGAACGTTTATATTTTATAAATTTCTCAAACATGCGCCATACAACCTTGCTAGAAAGAAATGTAATCATTTACCATCATAAAGATGGGAAAAGCATTCGTGATATTAGTATTTTGACTGGTGTACGCAGATTAACCATTAAATATATAGTTGCAAAGAATAAAACTACCAAAAGTGTCGAGAAAACGGCAAAGAATTGCTTGTCTCGACACAAAATCCAGGCGAGTGAAGAAAGAATGATTCGTAGAGTCATCTAATCCGCCAGCCTTTTACCAGTGCAGTGGATATAAAATAAACTATTACAAACCGATTTAACCGTGAATGTAAAGTGCTCAAACGGTCAGAGATTACTCCCATCCCAATGGGCTTCAAGTAATGTCCACCCGAAAGAAGCCTATGATATTGGTGAAAAATCGGAAACTCCGGTCGAAAACCGCTAAAACTTATGTTGACAAAGATGTTGAATTTTGGAGCAAGGTAAATTAATCTAATGAAAATTAATTGAATTAAAGATTTAATTTTCTACAGGTTTTGTTAACAGATTTAATAAAAATCAATATTTTTGGCTCGCATGGACAGTGTTGTACATGGCGCAACGGATATGGAAGCATTCAAGGGAATGTATTTAATTTAGACCGTGAAGTTTGGCTAAATATTATGGGGGTGTATGTCGTTTCAAGGAGTAGGAAAAATTCACTTCATTAAGGGCACAACGGATAAATTGTATTATATTAACATGTTGAAGGAAACTCTTAACGCAAGTGTTGATAAAATGGGAATAACTCGAGAATATGCGTTCTATCAGGATGATGATCTTAAACATAAATCTTGGGTAGCACGTATGTGGCTACTTTTAAAATGCCGAAAAGTGTTGGAAACTCTTCCTCGGATCTTAACGTTATTGAACTTTTATGGGCACATTTGAAGAAAAAAAAGTAAGCCGAGTAGGCGAAAATCGATCGCAAAGCTAGACGACTGCACGGTAGAAAAAAATTAATTTGTTATTGGAGCGTTTTCCATGCACTCCTTATTATTTTCCAACTCCAAAGTATTCACTCTGTTTAGGTAAGCACAGACGCAAAACTGACTCTTCGATGGATGAGGAATGTATCAGAGAGTGCGGAACAATTTATAAAAGTGTGGCAAATGTGCTAAGAGATCGATAGAAAAACATAGTGGAATGCGTAAATTACAATTTTCAAATGTGAATAACAAACTACTGTTTCAGAGGTTCGATTTGCTTTTTATTAAAGTAATACATCTTCGTTCCTACAACAATGTTTGATGAATACATCGTTTCAATAGGCTGCTTACTGTAAGAAACAAAAACACTCGTCTTAGTACTAATAGTCTTAAGTATTAGTACTAAATATAACACTATGTCCACAATTCACACGCTCACTCAAATCATCGCCACGTACACGTATCCGGTTCACATTCCCACCTTATCGGCAGCTGAATTTCGAACAATTAATTACAGGCTATAATACAGCACGACCTCGCGATCGACCCCCCCCTCCCCTTCTCCCACCCTTTTGTCTACCTCAGTAATCCTCTCACCGGCTTTTTCCTTCACTAGTCAGCTAGCATAAAGCATGTGCTACGGTCACGGTCTATGCTTGTCGCGCGGGGTTTGTCTTTTCGCTTAATTTTTTGACAACTTCCGACAATGCGTGCCGCGGTGCTGATGGCAACCGGCGAAGTTTAAGGCCACTTATGTTGACAAGATTTCAACGCAACGCACTGCGTGACGACTTCCTTACACGAAGGGGGAGGGGAGGGGAGAAGCTAATCACTCATACAGCCCCGTGACGACGCCTCACTTTCGCGACTACAACTCCCATGATGAACCGGTCGATGGTTCATGAACTTTTGTACCGGCGTTATTAATCATTAGCCGCTGGCGAGGAGAGACTCCTCCTCCGGGTGGAGTTTGTAATCGCTACCCTCAAATTTCAGGGGTGTTGCCTCGTTCAGCTAAGTGATTGTGGCCATCTCGCGCCACACTGCCGGCCACACACCGGTGATTAGTAGCGGCGAATGGGCCGTTATTAGACAGCTGAGATGCATAGATGCAAGCATGTAATGCAACTCGAACACACACACACACACATAAACAGACTGCGAGTAATCCTCCGACCGTCAATTAATGCCCGCACGATGAGATTACCCGGCCGGTGGCAGTCGATTGAATCAGATCGATCGGCCCGGGTCCGGGGGGCTCCCGGAAGTCTTCTCTAGAGTGAGGCGGGCGTCGCGTTCGTGGGAACCACCACCCCATCGTACCGATCGAGCTCCTGCAGCAGTATGGCGTTCATCAGCCGGGCAGAGTTTTTGGCCAGTATGAAGTCGCTGTGGGTGAAGCGCCGATCGGCGATCTGATGGACGGCGGCCAGGTTCGGCACCTCGTCCGCCAGCTGCAGTGCGTCGCGATAGTTGACGACGTGATCGTTCCGGCCGTAGTACACGACGACCGGTATGGTGGCCCGGGTCAGATTGTAGAGCGGAGCCTGGCCGGTCCAGGAAGAGGCGCGCCGCTGCACCCGCAGTGGGCTGTATTTGGCGAAACGGGCCGTTCGGATGATCTGCGAGAAGTGGTGAAGCTGGCGGAGCGAAGCACCGGCCGGGAAGTGTCCCAGGAAGATCCGCAACATCTTCTGCAAAGAGAGAAGCGATGAGAGGGGGGGGGGGGGGGTTTGAAGTCGTGAATGCAAATGTCTTTAGGGGGTATTGTATTTAGGAGTAGATTTTACCTATTTTCCTTTTAAAGAAAGATCATTTGGAAGAGAAGACTGTTGCTTTTCTTGATTGAATCCATTGTTGGAAATTTGAAATGCAAGAATTTGGTTGGATTTTAATACAATTTGTAGGCGCTTATAAACTACTAAAAACTGCATTTGATCTTCTTCCATAAGCGAAAACAGTGTTTTTGGAGAACACTTCTACATTCGTATGGTAAGAATAAACATTTTTATTAAATAAAATAAAAACGTAGGAATGAAAAGAAATTGGTTTGGTAGTGAACATTTTTTTTTTGTAAACAAAGTTGCCACACAAAAGTGTTTTAAATTTGTTAATTTATGAGCGAAAAATTGGAAGCACTTTAATTCAATTTATAAGCGCTGTTTCACAGTGACAAGCTTCTGAACTTTGAGCAGAGATGGTATACATTTGCAATGAGTTTAATGCTCCAATAAAAATGATCGAGACGTACTATGCACTACTAACAACTGCATTTGATCCTCTTCCATAAGCGAAAACAGTGTTTTTGGAGAACACTAATAGATTCGTATGTTAAGAAGTAAATAAAGTAAAAACGTAGGAATTAAAAGAAATTGGTTTGGTAGTGAACATGTTTCCCTTTTGGTGGTTTTTGCGAAGCACGAGCAAAATTTGGGCGATAGTCTCGAGGGCTGTCAAATAATTTTCACGTGTGAGAACTACACAGTTTCCACACAAAAATTTGTTATTTTATGTAACAAAAAATTGTTATGATTTTTGGTGCTTTTCTCACACGTGAAAATTATTTTACAACTCTCCAAAGACTATCACCCAAATTTTACTTATGCTTCGCAAAAACCACCTAAGTGATCTACCCTCTTGTAGTTTGACAATCAATCGAAATGATCCTGTAAACGGATCAGCAACCCCGTTTCGGTACTCACATCGTCGACCTGGGATGGATTCCGGCCCGCCACATCGTACAGCAGCTCCCGGCACACGGTAACGTTCGCGTCGGCACAGACGATCTTCACCAACGGCGCGATGAACCGCCTGTTCGGGAGGATCTCGTTGCGTCCGGCAGCCTCGAGCGCGCCGACCAGCGGATCGGCCAGCGACACGAACGTTCGCACGATGCGTCCCTCGAGCCGGTACATGTACACCGACGGCGAGATGGCCTGCATATCGATCAGCTTCGCGTTGTACTCGGGCCGCTCGGACAGCAGCACGAACAGCACCATCGTGCCCTGGGAAAAGCCACCGTAATGGAGGCGCGCGTGTCCGGTCGTGTTCAGCACGCGATCGATCAGGGCCGGCACATCGTACAGGCCGATCTCGTGCCAGGAAAAGTTCCAAAACTCGGCCGACCGGTCCGGATCGAGGTGGCGGTGTTTGCGGGAGTACCGGGTGCCGCGAGCGTTTCCCATCCACACGTCGTACCCGGCGTCCGCCAGCAGGTAGGCGAGGGCACGGTCCGGCCCCATCAGCACCCAGTCGGCGCAGCTGCTGAGCAGCGAGTGCATCAGGAAGATCGGTGCGTTCCGGTACGGCCGTTGTGCCGGTTTGCCCGAAGCGGCCCGGCGACCCGAGACGCGGTACAGATCGAGCAGGTACCCGTCGGCCGTCTCCACCTCGTAGATCTCCACCTCGTAGCCGTACTTCCACACCAGCTGGGGCTTTGTTTTTGGGGTTGGGACACAAAAAAAAGGTATTAGATGTTAGCTTACGACGGGCAGGTTAGTTTACAAACAATTCCCATACGTGACACGACGCTTCAAACTCCCGACGAAGCTGGCATAACAGATTTTATTTGCCTATTTTTGTTTTGTTTTCAACGATATTTTTGTTCTAATGTTGAAGGTCTCTTCTATAGCTTTTATGACTCTTTGTGGTTCACGAATTGTATGTTTGTTAAACACATTATTTATCGTTGAGAAAATGCACAAACAAAGAGCAGCTCCTGAATCGCTTATTAACCCTAATGCCAAAAGAATGTTAATCTATTTTTTTTATTATTACTTTCCTTTTGCTCTATCTTTTTCCGGGGTTTACTATACTAATTTCATCAAAACAGCTCGGATATAGTTACTTTTCGCTAACGGTTAGACGGGTCGGAACGAGATAATTGTACCGGTCATGTCGTGTGAAAGACCGGCGTCGCTACCACTACACTAACGGGTCGATCCGTATATTAAATGATTATTTATTTATTTCAAGCGTTCTTTACAAATATAACAGAGACGGTGTTTTTTGTCGTTGCTTTTCACTGAACGTTTCGTAGGTTTAATTGTATTATTATTTTACCTGAAATGATTCACATATTGTCCTCAATTGCGCACAGAAGATTATGCAAACGACCATATAATTTGAATGTTTGATTAGCAAATAGTTTTGCATTATCACAAATGAGTAATCTTTATCAAATGTTGGACAAATAATTGTAATCGTTCCAGGTTCGTCCAGGTCAGCTATCGACTGACTTTTTCGGTCGTTTCTTTATTAAGGAAACTTATTCATATCTTAACAACAACTATTTGTAATTAGATGTTACTGATAGCGTGGAACCGCTCGACAGAATGTACGCATCTTCTATTTGATTTAATGATGATTTAGCATTTAGATTTGTTTTCCATAAATCGCATAATAAATGAATTTCGTCAAAACGTGGGAAACACTTGAAGGTATTGTTTGGCGAAAGAACGTGCGAACGTGAGAAATTTAGGGAATGAAGGTTGTCTTATGACATAATTAACAAACATCGGAAAAAAATCATTATCTGATTTTTATGCAGGAATGTTTGAAATATTACTAAAACATTTCTTACTTTCATCTTGCAACTTTCGAAACTTTTCACTCAAGTTTAGCATGTTTTCCGGATTGCCCGGCTCATTTAACCACTTCACTGTTACTTTTTCAAATCACTTCGCTCCCTTCTCGCCCTTTCTCACAAAACACCTCACTTACCACCGTCAGATACGCATCCTCGGCTTCAACGCGAAAGGGTGGATCCTGCTCGGTCGGCCCTTCATGCTCGTCGCTTTCGGAACTATGCTCCCGCCACTGGGACTGATACTGGCGACTGCTTGGCTGATTATAGTGCGCCAACGTTGGCATCGACAACAGCAGCAACACCGACAGTGCCACCAGCGAACGCATCTTCAACCGATCACTACCTGTTCGTCCGGTTTCGGATTGCTTCGGAACGATCCTTTCGCTAGCGCTAGCGCAATAGAACTAATCCGGCAGCGATCTCGCGAAATGCTGCCGCGCTACCGGGCGGACAATAGCGCCCCCCGTTAAAGTTAAACACCCTCTTCTCCCTCCACACGGTTTGTGAAATGTGGTTGCGGATTCTCGGCAGCTCACAACATCGCAGTAGGCGCTGCTTCAATCGCGAAGGATGCCGAGATCGGAATCCTTTCTCGTTGTTCGTTCGTCTCGCTATTTGCATGCTTTCAGTTCGGGAGGTTCTGGTTGGGTTTTGCGGTATACCAGTTTGCGTTACCGTATTACCGACACGTTAGCCGCACACCGTGGCGATAGTAATTACAATAAATACTTGCCTATCTGGATGTACCATTATCGCGAAGGAATGCGCAACAGGCGCGGCGAGTGGTACCAGGCGGTTCTGTACTTTTATGCCTTTTTTGAAAAGCAAATTTGTCAGCATAGGTCAGAAGGTAAAGCCGGCAGGGATTTTATCACACACCGTTTGGTTCATTAAAATAGCTCCAATCAATTAGATCGTTTCGATAACAGTATTTATTGGAAGCGAGCAAGAGTTGAAGCCATAAGGAAGATAAACAGTAAACACTAGCTGAGGTAAATAACGCCTAAATCGGCCATTATAATCTCAGTGAGTCATACTTCTTTTATCTATTACATAAAACTGCAACGGTTAAATTAATTGAACTTTGCCTTGTAAAATTTGAATTGATTTAAATTTTATCTTACCCTTTCTTGACTAAGTGATGTAGGCAACGATTCTAAAACAGCTAATTTTTTTTAAATTCAATTGAAAACTTTCGCTTACGAATCGTCAAAAACATGTTAATGTTCTTGTAGCGATATAGTTTTAGCTTAAGTCGCCAAAAAATCTATCGATCTATCTATCGAATTTGATAAAAAGTAACTTTATCAAATTATCAAGTAAATGTATATTTCTACGACTAATTGTTATGATTTTTTTTAAATTTTTTTCGAATGTTTTACTGTTGAATAAAATGTTGAACTGATTCTTCAATACATTTCTACTAATCTTTTTTTAAACTTTTGCTAGGAACTGCCTGGTTGGTTAAGTTTTTGTTATTTTTAAATATATGCTTTTTAAATTACAATGAATTGCAGCAAATTTCAAACACCTATTTGATGGTTGTAGCTACTTTTCCCAACGGTTATATCCCATTTCTTGTACTTGAGTGAGAGTTTTGTTTTTAGTGCTTATTACGTTCTAAAATTTCAAAACAGTTGAGATTTACACGAGAAATTCGTTATTTTATAAATTCTTTCACATGTCTTTATTTGGGTAAACAAGAAATGCACACTCAATTTCAATTTAGCACACCTCAATTGACTCGTAAAAATACGGTTGAACGAAATTGCATCCCCGAAGGTCGTCGCTATCGCGGATTGAAAACGCAAGTTTGGCTAGTTTGGGCATATGATTAGCAGATGTTTGGCGCGTTGACGACACGCAAGATGAAGATCAATATTGATCGTAGCCTGCCGTGCGTCCCGGACCGACCGACCCGGAAGAAACAGTTGGAAAGGCAACGAAAAGAATCAACTGAGCAAACGTTCCGTTGTTGCCGATTTCGCTAATGAGTTGGCTAAGCATAACGGCCACGAGTACGGAACCTTTTGCCGAATAGGTGAACAAAAAAAAAAAACGAAAACAAACTCGATATGCACATTGTCCCGGACCGGTAGCCACCCCGCCGCAATCTAATCAATCAAGGCTGGGCGCAACGAAGGGAAGTAAAGGCAGAAAAGCAGCAGGTTAGCAGATTAACTTCGGATTCGCGGAGAAAACCCGCTGGCCTTAATTAGCGCCGTGCGGTTCGAACAGAGGTGACGCGTTTGGAACGCGCGTTCCTAACCTAACCCAACAGCCCGGACCGTGGTGGTTTGATTATAGGTCACCCATAAGGGCCAGCCAGTCACCACACAGGCACCTTCGCATGCGAACGGGAGCAGGAGCGGTGCGAAGCAAACGAAACCATCAAGCGGCGGCGATGGCCTCGAGCCCGAAGAAACGATCGGTCGATCCGCCGCCGAACGGCGCATGAGAGGGAGAGAACTTAAAACAATGATTGAAATGGGAAAATTATCACTCCACCACACGCAAACGGTCAATTTTCCGTTGTTCGCTCGTGTCTTTGTCTTTGTCAGTGACCCTAGGCGCTCGCAATTACATTCGCCAGCGTGCTCAAGCGCTCGAAGAAAATCAATCAACGGCAAACAATTATCCTTTTTACATTTGCATGATGCCCCCACACTTTTTCGGGGTGCCCTAGTAGAGTTTGGAGCGTTTTGCCGCACTTGTGCGCCGTACGGCAGAAAGTCTTTTCGGGCCGTTTTGCCATCGAATTTCATTTTAACGATGACCCTCTCGGTTGGTTCCGTTCCGGCTGGTAGTGAGCGCTTCGCAAGGCCGAAAACCGGCAACCGGAAGTGGAGATTTGGAATGTGTTAACGATCGAAGCTGAGCGCTAATGTGTTGCTGGCACTTTGCGAAAAACGGATTAATGTCGACGAATGGTCCCCCGCGTTCGAGGGCGATTGTGGCGTCCAATCAACTGAAACGGAGAGTGGTTGAAATATCGTAGCTCACATAAACGTGCTAGTTGTGGATCAAGCAAATACATGGGTGCATTCATCGCCATTGGTCAGTTTTCATTTGAATTCAATAGGATTTAATCCAAAATTAACTAGACGAAAATTCGAATTGAAAGTACATTGCTATAATAAAAATCAAAGGTGGAGTCAAAAAAGGAGGAAAATAAAACAAATGTTTCTTAAACAACTGACGAACAATGATAGTCAAATGGAAAATACGCGTAAAAGTGGTTCGTATGCTCGAGAATGTTCTATTTCGGAAAAAAAATGAATTGGAGATAGAGTTTTTATATTTAGTCTTACAATTAAAAATAATTTTCAACTGGATTTACTACCGAATATTATAAAAAAATCACAACCTCATCGGTAGTTTTTGTATAATACAAAAACCGAATTACTATTAGGTGTGTTGAAAGTTCGGTTGTCATCAATGGCTACTTCGATGTTTTCTCGAATTTCCCCGGAAATTGGTCAAATTTCTCTAATTAGCATACGTTCATGATCACGAAAGCTTTGAGCGAAAACCTTTAAGAACAACACCCGACATGAAAATGTGTGTATTTTGTCGTAAACAATACCTGTTGCCACCTCCCACAGACGCTGACGGCCCATTGATTTCCTGCCCTGCGCTTTTACGTGCCAGCTTCTCGTTTCGCTTGCAAGCAAAAATGAAAAATTACATTTACACCGACACCCCGGCAATCATCAGGTAGTGTCAATACGTGCCGAGCGTGTAAGGAGCAGCGGTGAATCAATTTGCGCTACCCTTTCCACCCGAAATGGACCACCTCCTCAGCATGAATAAGCGATTGCCGAGACCGATGATGCTAAAGATTGGTGGGGAGGAGGGTAAAACGGCGAGCGGCGGTGAGTAATGACGATAATTGCGCCAATAAAGCACCACGAATGTCATAATTGTTTCGAGCGGGCGGGGGTGCCCTGCGGCGGCGTGAGTCGCAATGCCCGTCAAAGCCCGTGTTATGTTCAACGGTTGATAGGTGATGCTGCGGCATCCAGTACGTTTTCCCGGTTGACTGTTGCTACCCTACCTAATCTATGTTTTTGTGGAGGTTTTATTTTATTGGAATGTTGAAATTCTAACCATTGAGCATACGCGCATCCAATCAACACGTGCCAATTATGCTCTACGCCTTTTTTTCTAGTCATACAATGCGATGTGATGCATACAGAAGCAATACTATCATTGTCATGTGTGTCACGTTTGCAATCAACCAATCTTGCAGGTAAGTTTATTTACGATGTTATGTTCTCTTGAGATTATGATTATATCTACAATCTACAATCAACAATTTTCAACATATCTTATTTTGATATGTTTAAACTTCTTTCAATGCCATCTCAACATCAAAAAATGTAAATCACTCGATCACGATGTTAATTTCTAAACTATTTTTTCTAGTTGAAGATTTCTTTCCAGACTTTTCCAAAAAACTATACTCTAAAATTTTGCGTGGTTGCTTGAATTGAAATACAGTTTTATATTTTCACATTGCTTTTCTTAATCTACTAATAGTGACTTGGTCCTAGATAAATTACTTATATCCTGTCGTTTCGTACTATGTACAGCTTCTTTACGCGCTACTGTCGGCTTACTGGCAAAGGTGCACGTTCACTCGCGAGTGTTTAACGACGATCGAAGCATTTCGTACGCCGATTTGGAGGTTTCGGTTCTGTGGTGGAAATGAGAGACGTAGAATTAGTAGCCGGATATACATATAAACAAGGAATTTAAATGTCTTCTCCTAACCTTAACGAAATAATGGGCCTTAGGGCGTTCTGGATGTTGTGGTAGATGAGTGGATTCACCAGTTCCTGCTGCTGGAGAAATTCTCTCAGCGATCCTTCGCTGGGTTCGGAAGATAAACGCGATGTCCGGCTCGGCAGCCGCTCGGTGGTGGCAAATTCGTCGAAAGTTTTCTCGCGCAAAAACAGCAACGGCCGTATGATTCGCACATCACCCTCGAGCGATTTCGTCACCTCACCGGCAGCCTGTACGGCCGGGAGTGCGTTTAGTTCGCCACGCTGCAGCAGCGATGTGAGGAACCGATCGGCCAGCTTATCGAGCGTACTGGCCATTGCTAAAACGTTAAACTGCCGTCGACAGGCGTGGCGCAGCAGTTGTTCGTTCAGCGGTGTATCCGAAGCTGTGGGAAGAAAGGGGGAAAAATTGAGTTTTGGGGTATTTCTATTTCGTTCGTTTCAAAATCACGAACAGTACCTAGTGGCTCGTAGAAGTATGTCACGCCGAGATCCTTCAGGTACAACATTAGCGATCGTGGATCAACGCCACTGTCGCCGCTACCGACGGTGATGGCGGCCAGCTCCACCTTTAGCTGCCTGGCGTTACAGAACTGCTTCAGGAGGTGTAGCAAACACAGCGAGGAACTACTGCCGGACAAACACACCAGGACGCGATCGCCCTCCTTCAGCATTTGGTATTCGTCGAGCGTCTACGGGCAAAACGATAGAAACGGACGTGATGCGGAAATTATAACAGTTCGCCAATGACCTACGATCACCACGATGACGATGTTCAATTGCATACCGGGGATGCAGATTGAGACACTAACTAACCGTCCACCAACTGTCATTTTTAATCGATCCATGAATGAGCAGAATATGTGTTAATGAGCGGAATATATCGTCGTAGTCCAATTAGTATGTTCTCGTCCCTCTGTTTGTATTTGAGTGTGTGCGTCACTATATGTGTTTGGTGTGATTTCCAACCTTTTTTTTAAGGTGCAGTTAGATCTGGAAGCAGCATATTTTAAACTATTAAATGCAACTAATGATTAGTCAAAGCATTAGAGATCGTATGGGAGGATAAAAAGGACGTTAGTTTACAATTTTCTCTAAATTTAACAATCATGTGAAAACGCCATTACAACAACAACAAAATGTACAATTTCGAGTATAACAAGGTTTAAGCCAAATTTTTCGCTACAATGTGTATTTTCTTAAGTTATGTATTAAAATTCAAACTGAAAACTAAAATTAGAAATGACCGTAACATAGAATGTAACAAGCCCATAGTGCTCCCAGCATAAACCAAAACGACATGAAAAGCGTCACCTATATGTCAAAGTTCGAACTAATAGTTACACCCAATGAGAAATGGATGTTTTTGAATTTAAAAAAAAAAATAATTTGAATTCTTCTAAAGTAAATTGTATACAAACAAAAAATAGTAGTTTTTAAACTGCATAAAATAACGATGACTAGAAATGTTCAACTAATTTCCAATCCTCGAAATTTACACAATGTATACGATAGTTTGTTGTATTGACGAGTTCACCGGATGTCTTTGTTCAGTGTGGTGTATTACGTTTCGGTTGAATGGAAATTACTCCCAATACTAAAAGAGGCAAGCTAATTTGATTAAACTTGTTGTGAAATATATATTTCTTTCTCGCGCTCTAGCTTTACCCTATCTGCTCGCTGCTTATATCACACATCCCTCAGGCCTACTCTTTGATCCGCTTTCGTTCTTTCTTTTTCGCTCCCTTACTCCCTCTTTCTGTAATGACTGAACATAGTTAAGGTACAAGATACATTATCAAAAGCTTTCGACTCTTTCACACCTAGAGACTGTTTCACAAACATTATGGTAGGTAAATATGCATACATACATTAGTTATAGTTACGAGGGGTAAATACATCTTTTACGTAGAACCAAAACGCTAACTAAATAGTAAATACAACAAAGTACCACTAAGATAATCATACGACTGGAGCCGCTGGCGCAGGGAGGTAGCCGCGTGCTGGATGAATAGTTGCAGTAAATAAGTGTGGGTGTGTGTGTGTCGGGACACGTGCGGGATGCTCTCAGCATACAGACACGAAACACAGCTGCAGCCTCACAAGCCACGTTCAAAATGATGTGAATGCTCATCCGACGTAAAGAAAATCCTAATAAAAATCGTACACAATCCACCGAGTAGGGATAACAAACACCGGCAAAAGTTTTGCATGTCAGCGCTAGTGGCCTTTCACTACTCACTTTCTTTTCTTCTTCAGTTTTTTACACTTTAAACATATCGGCCAGTTTCACGAACAGCTGTTGCAGTTACGTGTTACACACAGCATTAAAGGAAAAATAGAGACAGAATTAAAAATTGTCGTTGCTTCTCGGATGGGGGAATGGAAGAACGAACGGAATATGAATGATGGTGCGCACGCAACAACAACAACAACAATAACGAAAAAAAAAGAAAACTCAAGATACTATCTTGCCAAGGGACGAGAACCAAGGGTACAAAACAAAACTCAACAAATAAGGGTAAGTACGATAAAACATATTGTAACATATTAAAACCTACAGTAAGTGTATCCACAGCACGACGGATCGTTTAACGAGTGCTGCAAAATTTTCAACAATTCGATCCATCTCATTATGCTTCTTAATTTACAATTTTAACTCCTTCTTCTTCTCGTTGTTTCTCTCTCTCTCTCTCTCTCTCTCTCTCTCTCTCTCTCTCTCGATCTTCAACGCCGCGGTTTTAATTTTGCATGTTAGTGATATTGTTACATATATTAGTAGCGACCTTTTACTTTCCGTCTGTTCTGTGAGTAGTCTCCCCTAAAAGCACCGCGTACTAAGTAGTAGTGAACTCCAAAAGCATGCAAGTTTTGTTATATCCCATTCCGGTGGTGCAGTCTCGCTTTCGGTTGCTCAAACTTAATCGGATTAGTGCACGAAATGCTACCAATTGACTGTGGTGGTTGTTTGAAATTGATATGATAGCACGCCCGAACGAACCAAAGTCCTGTCTTCTGTGTTTGCGCATTGTTTTGCACCAACAGTTTGTGTGCGAGGAGTATGCGCTCGTTTAGTTTAGCAACCTATGGCGGTAAGTAAGTGGCATCGTCGTACTGCGATCAGGACCGTGTCCTGTGCGTGTTTTCTGTCCATCCAAGCCTTTTCCCAGCATGCGAGATGCGGCATACGTCACTTGCGCAACAAAGAACGTACAGCTGCATTCACGGAAATGAAGCATGCGTGCTAGTATAACAGTGGCAATGGAAGTAGTAGTAGCATAGTAAGCATAAAATTAATCGTTAACCTCAGCTGCCTGCTTCCAGATTTCCTTCGGCATCTGGTGCCACTGGATGGCGGTGACGCCAGTATCTGCACCCACTGCACAAGGCGCTTGCACGCCCGAGCCGGCTTCCACCGATGGCGTACGGTTAAGGATGTGTTGCTGACGGACGAGTGAACTTTTGCCCGCTGTGCTGGCGTCCGTGGACACCCGCTCGGTACCGTCCGTGTTGACAGATGTTTCGACAATCGAACCTCCGGACGGTTCGGATATGAGCCGGCGCGGTGGAATTGATGGTTTGCTAACGGAACTGTCCACATCGGCTGAGACTGTACGAATTCTGTGTGCAAAATAGAGAACATTGTGGGGAAGGTTAGTGTTGAAGTTAACTAGATTATAATTTTTAGTAATGATAGACAACGTGGTAACAAAATGGCATCAATTCAGAACGGAAATGTCAAATTTGTATGCTTCATTATGAATGAAAAATATGATAAATTAAAAAAAAATTGGGAGGAAATGGTAAATAAAGCAAATTTAAGTTATTTTTTCCCGAATAGCGGAATATTTTTCACATTCGCCAAAATGACATGAGTATGCAAAATTGCTCTTCTTCAATTTTGGGTTGTCGTTATATATATAGATATTTCAATGAGTATTTTTTAAATTTCAAATTTCACTGATTACCAGCTCAAAAAATAATAATAATAAAGCTTTATAGATATTGTCAACATTGCCGAGTAGTTAACGTATTCGTAATCGAAAAATAGTTTGAGATCTCGGCATTAGATTGTCTTATAGCTTTCTTTTCAATGGACATTACATACGACAGAGCATACAAGCAACAAGGACCGTTTTTTTCCTCACCGCCCTCTACAGCCAAACGCAACTAGACGGAAGAAAGGCATCATTCTGGCGAAAAACAAAACCCACACATAATAACATATTGCACCGCTGCCGAATGGTTCCAGAATGTGTTGTTACATGGAGCAAAACATGTTAGCTGAGCGTTCCGGGTGAGATTCGGAGCTGCCTTACCTATCGTTGCCGGTCACGCGCGCTCCCCGCACGCGGCTACTTTCATCGGGCGCATCGCAAAAGTTCATATTGATGCCGGAATCCTGCGAAGACATGGTTGACCGCGGGTCGAAGCTCTTGCCGATCGCTCCGACGACGCAGTGCAGCGGCGGCCCCATACCCATGTGCTCCGGACTGGCTGCTGAGCTCGGCCTGGGAAACGATTCCGACCGGTGTTTGTTGTCATTGTCGGCGGACCGTGGCCGATGGATGGTGGCGTCCGGCGTGATATCGCTGTACCGTTGCTTGATCAAGCTGGATTCGAGGCATTAAGCGTGGTTCGAAATGGGGTGGGAAGGTGGTTTGTTGTTGTGCATTGTGTGTTTTGTGCCGTAGATGAGTAGTGACGGATGAAAGTTACGAGGGGGGCGTTGAGGATGCAAGTAGGCGCAAACGCGCACACAAAAACAAAATGGACAATAGACAGTGTAGACAACACGCACGCAAATATAGCAATTTAGGACACGGGAAGAGAAAAAAGAGAGAGAGAAAAAGAAAGAGAGAACGAGGAAGCACCCGTTAGCGATCGGTGGTTAAACTAGCCTACGGCATGGTTGGGACCTCAAGCCGTGCCAGCAACACAAACACACTGGGACACTACCAGTAACACCGCAGGACATCACAATGGAAACCACGAAAAAGTAAAACTATACAGCTAAAATACTAAAATCCTGCCAATCGGAAACGACAATTACAGTTTGTGTCCTCCGGCAGGATGCCCGTGCGGTTGACCTCCACCCGTCGTCCCACCAGCTCCACCGCCGTTGCGCAGTATGTCCGGTGGTGAGTTTTTGCGCAGCCCAAGAAATCCTTCCGGGGAGATGATCTCGTCCACCGCGTTCACCACGTCGCGGATCTCCGACTTCACCTCGTTCGTCATCTCTTTGCTGAACTCGCGTAAGTAGTCTACCACGTCGCTGGTGGAAATGGAATCGCGCTTATGGTCCACCGGTGGTGGTGGTGGGTGGCTGAAATAGAAAAATGGAAATTAATGTCACATTTCGTCTGAACAACACCCGTCGAACCGAATGTGCAATGGGGCTTACCCTAGCTGCCCGAGCGAATTGAAGTTTACCATGCTGCCCATCTCGATGCTGTCCGTGCTCTCGAGCACGTCCTCCACCTTGCTTATTACCTCCCGTATCTCGGACTTTATCTCGGTGGCCAGCTCCTTCGTCATCTCCTTCACGTACGCCTGAATGTCTTCCGTGCTCTCGCTGCAGCTGCTGCACGATCGTTGAGCAAAACGAGATCGAAACGAGAGGGTTTGTTTTTAGTTACAATATAACCGTGAAAAAAGGAATCGCACATAGTGCAACGTGAACGATATCGAAGCGACGGAAATGGTTAAGCACATCGACATGATTAGGAAGCCACGCTGAGGAAATTAAAAAAGAAATATACATCAACAACAACGGCTGCGCGCAAGCGAAGCTGCAAAAGTTTAGCGGAAATAAAGACAAACGGTAAAACAGAAGGAAAGGGATATCCTAGAGAAAACAATGAAACAATTCCTTTTTATATAAAATCGCTAAACAAGTGTCTGAAACAAGAACTTGTTCAAAATGGACGTGGATTGTGTGTTAGATTCGTTTCGGAGCCTTTATTGTTTAATGCAAGCTTGTCTTTTATCACATCATTGATGTGTAGTTGTTCGATCGAAGTTGAATGAATTAGTAGTTTCTTGCGTTGTATAAGAAGTACTTTACAAAATTAGGAGTATGCTACTCCAATTTCAGGATGTCCGAGTTCAAATGAAGCCCACTGTATACGAACACATGCGAATCTTTCAATTAACCGTTTTCTTCTCATTAGTTGGCAAAAACAGCATTTAAGAGTAAAAACAAAAGCCATTTAAATATTTTACTAGCATGCAAGAATGATGCAAGAACATGTCGAAGGGATGACGAGCACTGTTGTCGAAAATATAGCAAATATAGCAGCAAACGTTCCAATGAAAACGTAAACGACAAAAATAATGATGATGGAATGTACTGTCCCCGCGTTAACAACGTATAAACACCAGCATGCATGTAGCTGAAAAGCCGTAGCGATGATAGCGATGGGATTGAGAAGAGAAACAATTAGGGGATGCAAATGCGGAATGTGGCTACGACGTTAACACCACACTGGTTCTAACCTTCCCATGAGTGAGCGCAGATTAGGAAGGCTCGGCGTCGGTGAAGCCGTCCCCGGCTGCGGTGGGCTATCGTTCCGCTGCAGGCTCAAATCCGTCTGGCTGCTGCACGAACACGATCGCTGCTTCGGAAGCCGGGCGGACGACGTGGGCAGTGGAATTGGTGCGGTGGCCGCCATCACGGACAGTGGGCGACGTAGCTGGGGTCGTTGCTGGGTCGCGGCCACCGGCATCGATTGTTGCGTTTGGAACGAACGCTGCCCCGCATGCGGTGGATGGTGCGGATGTGGTTCCAGCCCGAGGCTGGCGCGTGTTTGTGGTCCCAGTGCGTGCAGGTTGCTCCCGATGGTGGCAGCGGTGTCATGGTCGACGGGCACAGCGTCCACATTCGCGTCGCGTTTCGGAAACCACCCACCGATGTGCGTTCGATAGCTGGCAGCACCCCAGCTGTGGCATCTGGTGCGGCGAATTCCATGTGGCGATAGCATTCCGATGCAGTTTTAAGGAAGTTGAAAAGTTTATCTATTATATCCCGTGTAGTACATTCCGAAACGAATACGTATGGTTAAGAGATACAAAACATCCTCGCTTGCAAAATGCAACAGTGACACGCAAATGGATACAGCGGACCTCTGGACATCCAACGGAGGTACAAAGTTTAATCGGTTCGTTCGAACAACGCATTGCACGTGCAAAACAGAACCGCGAGCAGATTAATTGCAGGCTCCATTCGTCAGCCAAACCGATTGTTTTGTTGGATTAGTGACGCTCGCACATGCTCAGCGGTATTTTTTTTTTTACTTCAGCGCATTACGCCGACTTTTACTTACCTATTACGGCTGACGTTCAGATCGCGTCCTACCGGACCACCGGCTACAACCGTGCCAGCGGTCACGGCACCAGCATGCACCGTTGTCATTGTTGGTGGATTAAGCATGGGCGTTACTTCACCTCCGACCGAAAACCGCACCATCGGCGGTGACGAAGTAGGCGTGGGACTGTGCGATTGATAGGGTGAGGACGAATTCTGGCGCCGTGTCGATATCTGCAACGGAGACGCCGGCAGACTGCGACTCTTGAAGCGTTTAATGTCCAGCGCCGACAGACTGTGGTGCCGATGGATGAGCAACAGTGATGAATTTTCAGGTACTGTAAAGCAATGAGCGAGAAAAATGAGGCTGATTATATTGCTGTTCACTTTAAGCCTCACCTTCCGTGCACTTACTTCGCGTAGGATCGAACGGAACGGTATTTTTTACATTATGTGAATGTCCCAGGAGCAGCTCGTGTGCCTCCCCGGAAAGCATGTACCACCGCAGCTTTTCCATCGCTGGGTTCGGTAGCTTCAGCACAATCTCGTCCGTCGTGGCACGCTGTGCCGTTTTGCGTGCGCGATTGAACAGATTCCGCGCCGTCTGCAGACAGTCGGAATAGTTCTGTGGAAACGTGCCCGGACCGGAAATGCGCCGATCGGAGAACAGCATCTTGCCGTCGATGTATCGGATCGCACCGAGCCATTTACGTTCCTTCGCCAGCGAGTTCGAGTGGTGTCTCCACTCGCCGGACCGTTCATCTACCTCGTATTGTGGCAGCAGCTTCCAAGCTTCGGTAGCCACCATCTTCAGTGCCTCCAGAATAAAGGCAACCTCTGCTTCGGGCATGAAGAACGGAAACGTGATGCGGGTGTAGCCGGGATGCAAACAGCCGGCCTTGAGTGATTCATCGTGTAGCAGCTTCTCGTACTCCACCATCAGCTGCGGATTTATGCCGAGTGAATCAGTGACCATGTTGTCGGCCGTTGCCTGAATGCCAAACACATCGTTCAGCACGGCAACGACGAAGCGATGGTGCAGGAAGGCACCCCTCGGATGTCGCACCATGAAACACAGTGTCGTAAGACGCTTGGCCGTGGTACACGGTGGCCCGAGCAATGCAATCTCCGGGATGGTGCGCACGTGTGCCAGCATCTGTTTGCACGTTTTCTCCATACGGCCCATGATCGCTTGCGAACCGAGCGATTCCTTCAACTGAAGCACGAGACCCGCCCGTACGGCACCGACAACGCCAACGGAATCCGTCAGAAAAGAGATACTGTGTTCGATTAGTCTACGCTTAACGACTAACACCCCAGGAGCCTGCACACCACCAACCAACCGGTTGCAATGGAAAAATATAGCATCCTTCTGCGCTCCAGGTAGTATCGGATTGGTGCAGATTGGTGCACACGAGGCCGCCATCGAGTGATCCCAGATCGAGAGAGCGTCGTACTGGTGCAGCAGGATAGTGGTCGCCACGTCGTCCGCCAGAATGCCCGTCAACCGGGACGCACCCGAGAACAGGCCCACCATCTTGCGCCGCGACTCGGCATAATGCTGCAGACGCTTTTCCAAATCAACCAGATCCAAAAAACCTTCATGATTTTTCATAACGCGCTCGATCTGCCAGCCGGCATCGATCCACGAGCGAAGATTGGATACCGGTTCGGAGGTGCTCACAAATAGTATCGGAGGCGCTGCTGAGAGGCTTTGATGGTGCTGGCTAACATCCACTACGCTGTCCGATAGAGTAGACGTGTTGGAGAAACTATTATTACGATTACCGGCATCGAGCGACTGGTGGTGCAGTGTGCCGCCGGATGAAACGATGCTGATGGCACTATGAGAATTGGCGTGGAACTGGGACTGGCTGAGGTCACACACGTTGGGATTCGATAACAGGTAGCACAAACGCTCGGCGGGATTATCACAGAAAACGATCTCATCTTCTCCATTGGCACCGACAGCAGCACGCACTAGGTCCCGGGCTTCATTGCTGTTGCATTGCGAAAAGTTGCATGAAAGATAAAGAATCATTATAGAAATGTTGCCAAAAAGGTGAGTTTCTAGCCCTATAACTTACTCGTACAGATGTGACTGTAATCCCGTAACGGCCGATATGCAACTAATATCACCAAACGCCGGCAAAACTTCCTTATTTATATAATCCTCTAAGAACTGCAGTGAACGACCCGACGAAGCATAATCCGCATACACCACTGCAAATAGAAAAATAAATTGATTTCAAAAATATAATCGCATAACTAAAATCCAGTAAAAACACTATTCCAAATATGTGGTAACAAAAAAGACCTCATTCACAATTTTTGGATTCCCTAACGGTCGTTTTGAATGATTCCGATGCATGTTTTCACAATTCACCGCTAGAGGGCGCTTCTGTACAGGGACTGGGCGAAAACATGGCGATTTTGCGTGTCGAGCGAAACAAACGTCAAGATTCGCCATCTTGTCAAAGTGCGGTGTTGTTTTATTTTTTCACGGAGCGCATTTACTTCTACTCCGCAGGCAGTATCGATTTTCCGTGTTTTTCCAGTGTTTTCCGGTGATTTTTCACACCGTTTCTACTTCGACGGTTAGTGGGAAGTGCTAGCGTCGAAAAAGCAATATGGAAACCATCTTCGAGATACAGCGGCGCTTGCATGAGGAATGTGACCGACTGGTGATGGCCATGTCAGAGGAGTTGATGATTCCAAAGAAAACGGTGAGTTAACATAATATTGCGGCGGTCTACGCAACCATTTCTAATAAGCTTTTGTTCCTTAAACTATATTCATCCCATGCCAGACGAAGGAGAAGGTGCTAGCCGATCATAGGATAAAAATCTATCTGGAACGGTACCAGACTTGTTCGAAATCGTTACTGGAGCTCTACCAAGACAAGGATGGCGAAAGAAAGCAGGAAATTACTAACATGAGCGTAAACGAGTTCAAAGAGTTTTACAGCCAGTTCAATGGACTGATCGAGTTTCATTCCAACCATGGCAACAACGTGGCCGTACCTGCATCGATCGAGTTCGACAAGCTGAAAGAACAGCTGAATGATCCGGCCTACCTCGCGGAAGTTGTGAAATTCAGTGATGTCGAAAACTACGGTCAATATTTGGATCTGCACGAGTGCTACGATAATTTTGTCAACCTGAAAGGCATCGACAAAATCGACTATATTACGTATTTGTCGGAGTTTAACAAGTTTGCCGACATACCGCGCAAGCAGAAGAACCTGAAGTACAAGGGTTATTTGCAGCTGCTACACGACTATCTGCACTCGTTCATCACCCGGAGCAGGCCGTTGTTCTTCGAGCTCGAGCACACAGTCAAGCGTAACGAGCTACAGTTCGAAGACATGTGGAAGAACGGAATCGTGCCCGGATGGGAGAAGGTGCGTGAGGTGGACGACGATGCGTTGATCAATTTGAACGAGTTCGCCAAGTGGGAGGACCTAACGTATCTCGGCTTAGATCGTCTGAAGGCCGCACTGCAGGCACTTGGCATGAAGTGCGGTGGCACGCTGGAAGAACGTGCACAGCGTCTATTCGCCTCGAAGGACGACAAAAACCAGGAAAACGAGCGCAAGCGAATGATGAACCTGAATAAGGAGAAAGACATCGCGATGCTGGAGTACAAAATCGTCAAGCTGGCTGATTTGGTTGACGATCAAATCTACGAGACGAAGATCAACCTACAGCGAAAGCAGGCACGCTACACGCTGGACGAAAGCGACGAGGACAGTATGGACGAGGTCGAGTCGGATGACGATGACGGTATACCGTACAATCCGAAAAATCTTCCACTCGGGTACGACGGTAAGCCGATCCCGTACTGGTTGTACAAGCTGCACCAACTGCATTTCACGTACGAGTGCGAAATCTGTGGCAACTACAAGTACAACGGACCGAAAGCGTTCCAGAATCACTTCTCCGAGTGGCGGCACGCGCACGGTATGCGCTGCCTGGGCATCCCGAACACGGCCCACTTCGCCAATATTACGAAAATCGAGGACGCGTTGGTGCTGTGGGATAAGGTAAAGGAACAAACGTTCTCGAAGATGTGGGTGCCAGCGAACGAGGAAGAGTTTGAGGATTCACGCGGCAATATACTCAGCAAAAAAGTGTACCTCGATCTGCAGAAACAGGGCCTGTTGTAAGGTGGGAAAAGAACATTTATCTCTTCCTTCTGCCCCACCCACCGGTCAAACAGGCGCCAGTAAAGTGATCCACAGTCGTACAAACCCTTCGGGCACACAGTCTGTGTTTACGTTTTGCCGAACCCGTTTCGTAATTTGCATGCACCCAAAGGTGTCTGGTGTTTGGTGCCCGTGAATGCCAATGGCGGATTTGCATACGGCTGTAAAGAGACTTGCTTGTGCTAAAGGGAGGGGGTGGAAAGAACCATGAACGCGAAACCGCGTTCTAATTTTAACCGTACACGAGAAAAAGAGGAAGATCTTTTCTTTGCATTTGCTACCGAAAAGCTTCATGCGCGTCCGGTATTATGACGATTTGTCACCCCGTATGTGTTTTGCGAATGATAGAATAAAATATGATCTGCCACTTATTTCGCTACGTTGTTCGTTGTTTACTCTAGTGCAAGGGAAGCGCAATAATCGGGGTTTAGGACAATATGGGATTTATTCGATAGCACAAAACACGAAAGAAATGTGTCCAGCGAATGGTGTTTCTCTTTTGAAGCAAAAATTAATATTTTCTTAACCAAGATAAACACGCAACAAAACTCATTTCGTACTCATGTGCTAAGTATCGATGAATTATTACACGTTGATAGTGCCGTGCTTCATGATTTACTTCCGCGAGCAACAGATTATCCCACCCTCTCGTCTCTGGGGTGCTGTAGCGCCAAAATGTCTTGTGCGTTCGCGTTCGTTCGTTCGTTTGTGTTTCTTTTAGCAATGAATTGCAAACAATGTGATCGGCAAAAAGTGCTACAAGGTGGTCGGAGCCGTTTGAAAGGCTTATACCTAACGAACACCCTAACAGGCAAAGCTCTACAGGATCGGGCACGCTTCTGTAGTTGTGTTGTTTAAAGTTGCCTTTCTAGTGACCATGCTGCCACAGGGCTTCAATCGATTACTTTCAAATAGCGGCAATTAAACGACACTCTTGACATTCATGCAAGCTGCTGACTGGTTGGTGGTGAAGGTGCTAAGCGCGTGCTAAATATGCTGCCGTGGGCAACACGTTGTCAATATGTTACTGACGGATCACTAATGGAGACTTCTGTTCAATAAGCAGACTGTTAATGATAATTGGCTTGCCTTATGCCCGCAGCGACAGCTTACGGAATGAATGATGACATCTTCGATATCTCTCCCGACACATTCAATCACGCCTCTGGACACGCTTGCCGAATATTCGCATCGACAAATTTGGTCAATTGATCGTATTGAGCTCGCAATACACACCCACAAACACGCACTTTCGCTACGTTAGGCACCACCGCCCAACGCATTGGACCAAAAACGCGCTTACGTGGAGAGAAGGATATTAACTTCAGGGTTTATTTGCACAGTTGTCGACAGCCGTGCTACCGAATGCGGGTGATACGGGCGGCGCGCGAGGTGAGAATTGCCTTTTATGTGCATCTGTTGAGTTTTTCGGCAAACAGCGGGCGACGTGTCTTGTTTACGGATACACTCTTCCCGCCCGGAATGGAAATTCTATTTAGCGGACCCGCGGATCGCGTCGGTTATTGAACGTTCCACCTTACGTGACATTCACGAGAGTACACCCGTATGCTGCGTTTGTGAGGGGGAGTCATACATTTTTCGTGAAGAATAATTTTGCGGTACGAGCAGAGCTTAACATTTGGCGTCCGACGCTGTTCTTATAGTAAACGTTTTAGTGCAAAGCTTGCATTTCAATTGTTAATCCATTCTTTTTCTGGATTTTCTTCTGGTCTTCTGGATAAAACCCCTGACAAAAAGAATTTAGCCTCACATCGTAATTTTATTGTCGTTGAAAAACCCATCATCAACCTCGCCTTCAACACCTTTTCACACAATCTTCAGAATTCCTGCCACCGTTCTATGATTACTTAATATAGATCCAAATCACAAATCACGTGATCGAATCGACCAGCGTGTCGCACTAGAACAGAAATCCAGACACGGATACTCGGCTTGGTCGGCGAAACAGGAAAAGCGAAAACAATATTTTGAATAAAAATAAATACGTCACCTAAAACCACGGGTGAAACTTGTGCCCGGTGCGATCTCGAATACACAAAAATAACGCAAACCGGTTAACAATCGAACCGGTCGGTCATAAGAGCTACGATAGACGATCGTTCCTCCACGCCTCTGAAGTAAATAAAAGTTGGCCTTTCAAACATGCTAAGAAGATAGATTGCGCATGGCGATTTTGTGTATACATTCGAATATAGTATACTTCTAATGGGTGTGTGTGTGTTTTTGTGTCGTAAAATATTCGATCCAGCATTTCTTAATCGCAGCTGTTTTTTTTCTATTCGCGCTCGACCGATACTCACGCAAAACTTGGAGCCCGGGACACTCCATTACAATGCGTTCGATTCATCAACGTCCTAATACGGGGAAAGCGTAAGGTTTTGAACCAATGGTTTCGTACTTTACCACTCTTATCCATATCAGGGTTTATTTTTCGTTCTTCCCTATGCGGAGGGATCAAGTTCCATGCAAAAAAAACTCAAATGCCACACACCAGACAGTACAAGGCCACCCCGGGGTCTCTATACGCTCAGTTTCGAGCCTTATCAGCGCGCGAAAAACATCCCGATACTCTGCCGAAGGGGTACAATAAACTGACCGATAAAAATAGATCCCAATCCTGAACCCGCCCGGTTCCCACTATCAGTGAGAAAAATATTTTGAATTTGTTGATTGATTATTGTTCTTCGCTTCACGTTCGCGAAGCGTGATAAGAAAGTCGTGACAAAAAAAAACTGGGATGGGAAAAAATACAAGGCCAAATGAAACCCCGGCCCGGGCCCCGATGATGATGTTGTGGTGGCACCAAATGTGTGCCGAAACATGAGGAAGTTAATTTATCGCTACAAGAGCAGTGGCGATATTGGCGAACGAAAACAAAAACACTCTCGCTCGTCGACCGACGAACCAACCCGCCCGAGATCGGGCGACGAACGGGTAAAGGGTGAGTCTCGTACGTAAGAATGTTGTGTGTGCCTTCCTTGCAAGAAGAGATGCTTCGAGAATACCCGGCAATGGTAGGATGGTTGGAATGAAACTAAAAAAAAAAAACAAATCTACACTCGAAACCTCGGTTGAAGGACGGTCATTGTGTGCAAACATCGTGCAGGCAGGCAGGAGGCAACCCGCAGTCCCGCGGGGTGGAGAGGGCGTTGATCACGGTGGATGCTGTGTTTGTGTCTCTCGGCTGGCGATATTTCTACTACCACTGGTGCTGCTGCTTCGCACACAATGTATGGTAGCCCCTGCCTCGATGAACGATGCCATACAGTTGCTACTAATACTACACTGCCCCGATGTTACTAAGAATCTCTACGGTGTGTGACGCGCACCACATCCCACTGACGTCGACGCACGTGTTTTCGGCGCTGCATTGCACGTACGTGCGTCTTCTAACATGCGTACTACCGGGCACACACACACACACAGAGGCACACATTTTCTGTACCGCGGGCTTTTGATCATCATCGTATTTTGGGGCGGCAAGCGCATGGTGCAGTCGGAACCGGTTCGGAAAAAGCGACCCTAAACAACACGTGCAATACCCACTGCAGTCGTACGCGCGATCGCGCGAGTTGTACGTGAGTAGGGAGGGCTGCGAACGAACATCTGCAGCAGCAGCAACCCATCCAAACAGACACGCACACACGCATACACACGGTCAAAGCGCCCTCGAATTAGGTATTGACCTACATTTTTTGTGCGCTTTATTCGTCTGCCCACACACCAGGGGCGAGACTTGTTCTTGTTGCTACTCCCTTCGGTTGCGGTCGTAAGTTGCACTACGCTCCCTCCACACCCTACAACGAAGGCGAATCTTGCGTAACGCGTTACCACTGATAATGTTCGGACAGCGACCACGATAAGTCGGCGCTTGCCACGGGGGAAACAAAGTCACTGGACGATAAGATGTTTGGTACGGTTTTGTTTTTTGGAAAAGTGTGTTTTGGTTTTTTCTGAGACAACGCACTGCGCTAGTTGGCAGCGAAATCTTAAGAACCTCCTCCTAATAGAGGAATACAAGACGGATTGTAATTTGTACAAACCCTCCTTGACAACGGTAAGAAGCTATCCAAATGGTCAAATGATCACAAGCTTCCTTTGAAACTAGCTTGCACAAAATCAATGACATTTATGTTTCAGAGGTCTCTCAAACACAAACTTTGCATACCACTCTGATGCGGGGACAAGTTCAAAGTACAATAGTACAGACAATGAACCTATCGTTTATCAGCAGGAAGACAAATTTGATCAACCTAAAAAAAACAACACACATGTAATTGAATTCTTATCTTAGAATATCCTGTCAAATCGGCAAGCTTAAACTGAGTGCCTTGATAACATACAATTGTTTTAATTCAAAATGGATTAGATCTTACGCGTAAGGGTTACTTGTACACGCAATAGTATCAATAAACAGATAAGTGATTGAGAATAATGTACAAAAAAAAAGATAGATATAAAAATCCGATTTAAATTTGAATTCACAAAAAAAAATGGAAAAATCTGTATTTCAAAGCTGGATCGATATTGTTGCTTGTGAAAGTGTAATTCAATAGTGGAATTCAGTTTTGGAATCGTACAACGTACAACCAGTGCCCTGCTCGAACCGAACATAATTAAGATGACACGTATTGCTGTGTGCTGACGCACCAGGATCGACGTTAGCGTCCATCATGCGCCATATGAAGAATCAACGCGAAATTAAAACATTAAATGAGACAATACTAAATAGCTCGAAAGCCTTCCGCCAATCGGCCGTTGCCAAGAGTGGAAGTAAAACGCTAATCGCTATCAATTAAACTGCTCTAAACGATCTGCCCACCGTTTGCAACCGAACGATTTCTGTGTGTTCGCCCGAAGGAGAAAGAGAGAGAGCGAGGGGGGGATAGAAAGGGATGATTATTTTTATCTCGCGTAATCGACCAGCGAAGCGAATGGCGTCGCGTTGGCGGAAGTATCATGCAAACCGATTGGGTGGTGTGCTGCTGCTACCACTTATTTGCATTTGCTGAACAAGCGGCTAGTAGTGACAACCGGGCTGGGCTGGGTGGGGATGGAAGAAAGAAAGGGTGGAGATTGCAAATTTCACACTCAATCGATGCCAAAACAAGCAACCGACACATACACACGCACACGGGGACGATCTCGTTGACGATCAAACACCCCATCAGCTCTTGCCGTGGCCCACCGGAAGCATCACCGTTGGGAGCATCTTACGTATCCCCTCCCCCCTCCCCCCTCCACGCCATCCCCTCCCACTTTCCGTGAAAGTGAAATGGCACCCTCACAAGGGCTGGCGGCGCGACACAAAGGCGAGCAGCAATCAGAATGGGATGGAGCTGTGTGGTGTGTGTGCATCCTCGCTATTAATAGCCGCTGGTGCGAATATTTGGCAAACAGCCATAATAAAGCTATCGCCGTTTGCCATCGCCTGTAAAGGATCCTCCCGTTGGTGCGCGCGTAGCCGATGCATTTGGGAAGGGAAATTGACGCTCATAAAAATTGACGACTGTCAGCGCAACGCTGGGCAACGAATGCTGGTATGTGTTTCTGTGTGGTGTTGTGTTCTCCGCTTAACGCTCTGGGTCGATCATATACTGACGGCCGGATACACTGGTTAATTATTCTTTCTCTAGTTAGCTGCACCGTTTGCTTTGATGATGATTTAATGGAAATGGTATGAGATACACATTTCGGGGCAGGGTATCTGTATGCGAGAATCCAATTTGGCTCGTGAATCAATACGAAAGGAAAATTTACTTTTATGAGACATAAATTAGTGAATAGATTTCACACTGCTCCGTATGTGCATGTTGAAAATAGATTATCAGCCATATATATGATGTATTTAAAAGATTTTCAATAGGTATGATCGAGAAGATAAAAAATTCAGTAAACTACTAAAAACATGGCTTAAACATGGTCACGATGAAGAATACCATCTACTTGGGCTAAATACGAAGAAATACTAATTTAATTTGTAAAGGAGAATACAGAGAAAATACATTTTATATCAATTTTTTCACAAAATTTGGAAAAATTCCCCATGAACTTAAACACTTTCCTAATAATGCCTATATAACCACTCGAAAATTCAACAAAACAAGTGAAGTTAGCCCGCAACACAAACGCAATCGTAAGTCACATTGAAAACTCCGTTCTATTTTATGCGGAACAATTTCGCGAATCATCGACCACAAATTCGCACTACCGCTTTAAAATAAACGATCCTCTGCCTCGACAACGTGCGAAACATGAATTACGATCTCAAGAGCTCACTGGAACGTATTAGCTAGCGAGCACCAACTGCATTGCGTCGCCTAACGCTTGGTGATTGGATCAATCCGTCATCGTGGCGTCCATTTCGGTAATTAAACTGCCAGTTCCCTCAACCTAACGATAAAACGATAAACTCCCTTTCCCAGCCTGCCAACACGTGTCCAGAAAACCCCCTCGGGGACGATCCGATAAGCATGGACTTCGTCGTATCGATCGGATGAACGAAGCACTCGAACCGTCAACGTTGGCTTTCTTAACCTCCTCACACGAGCGAAAGCGTCGGAGAGCAGCGTGTCTTTCGTCGCACATACGGACGTCAACCCACCGACGGTATCATCTTCAATCAATTCCAATCAACTCGATTCATCTGTTGCTAACGCGACCTATCATTTGACGCGTGTAATTGCGTGCTCAAGGCGCATACCAGTGACGCGAACGGGACACCCGTGCGGGAGAAGTATCCTTTATCACCAGTGTATCATCTCCCACCACCTCCCCCTCCCTCCCTCCACAAACGAGCCAAAGGTCATTATTTTGCGCCCCCAAAAAACGACACTCGGCGGGATACAGGGTGGATACAGTCGTCTTTACGTCATCACTCTCAGCGCTCGAGACGTACTTTGCGGAGTACGCAACCGGAAACGCGTCCGGATCCAGGGAGAAGGCGAAGTTTCATTCATATCGTACGCATCGCGCATATCGTCCCTCTCACTGATTGCTATCAATTTGGCTCAATTGTGGTCAGCAAATACTAGATCTTTAACGAGCGTGATTTTCCAGCCTTTAACGGGCCGGGATATTATCCCACCTCCTCCCTCCCCCTCCCCCGGGAGGAATGGTTCTAGTACCGCTCACGTCTCGATGAGGCGGGCAGGCTGGTTGAAAGGCGTATAATTGAATAATCACAAGACCATCCCATTGCCTTGTTATTACGGTGTCCACTAGACCGTGGTTTGTGCAATCATCCATCATACACACCCCGTCGTTCTTCCCTTCCAGTGCGGGAAGAACCAGTGAGTCACGCCGGTGGTATAAAGAGACCTCCCCAAGCCTAGAACCGCAGCAAGCCTCAACCACCACACAACCTGTTGCACACATCATGATGCAAACGTTTCCTAGTACGGGCTGGAAACCGGCACCGGCGCAACCTTCACTTTTCGCATTTCTCAACCGTAACGGTGGCACCTGCCCTGTGCCGCCTCCCCGGGTTTGGGGGCAACAGCTCCACAAGACGAGCACCAGCCAGCCCTCGTCGTTGCATGTTCCGTGCAGATCGGGGGTCCGCTGCGGTCGAGACAGGCAGCCGCTGATCAGACAGCGCTTTTAGACTACACGGCTGCACGGCGGCGACGCCTGATAACCTTCAGTTGGTCTAGGAAAGCAAACATTGCACTGCTTTCTGTGCGATGACGCCCGGGAAGGACGCACCGGCGGACTTCCTCAGTGCAGAGTTCGTCGTGCACGTCACCAGAAACCAGCGCATCCACACGTAAGAACCGGTCTCGCTCATAATTTCGCCCCTGCTTCTGCTGCCTCGGCGCTCTAAGCTCTCCGAAAACAGGATTGGCACCACGCACAATCCAATTTGAGGTGCACCCCGCACCCCATTGTTGCGAAACAAATATGAACAAAATGTAAAAATAACCACCAGCTTACCATTAGTGGGGTCGGACCGAGCGGAGCAATAGTGTGAGGGCGCAAAAAGTAAAACATAAAAACTAAAACGACAACGAATTAGTGAGCGATGTTATCGCGCGTTTTGGTTTGGCAAAAATAGCGACCGACTTGCGACGGTCGCTTATTTTTTTGTTCCTATGCGTGGTCATATTTGACCGTCCCGTTCCGTGTGTGTGTGTACGCGAATAAAAGACCGCGCGAAATAGAAGTCCCATGACATTGACCTATATTTCGAAGCGTTTACGGCACCCTTCGGCATACGACCGAGGAGTGTGATATTCGGAGGGAACGAGTTGCAATACATAGAATAAGCCTCAAGTACACGGTGAGCTCAGTTGAAGATAGGACGAGCGCGTCCTTCAGAGATAGGATGAGCCTTGTTGGCTTCTAGCCGATGGCACAAACAACGGCACATTGGAGAAGTTAATAAAACGTATCTCGTGCCCATCGTGCCAAGAAACCACATAAACATACCGCCGGCTGTCGGTTGGAATGGCCTGAAAGTCATCCCCGGCAACCCGCCAACCTTCCGCCACACGTTCGGCTGTTGGCGGAGGGAGGTTGGCCGTTAGATTATGGATCGAGTATCGATTGCGAGGGCCCTCCGCCCCCAGCGAGCCGCCCCGCTCGGATTGGTGTCACAAGCTGACACTTCAAGAACAACCGGTACGAGTACGAGCGAGGAGCCAAGGAGGAAAGTGGCGCTGAGAAGAATGGCGCTATGGAAGGCATTATGAAGCCTTCAGTGGCGATGATTCGCTAAAACGAGCATGCTTTAATGATGCTTCAAAACGGTATACCGAGCCCCGGAAGAGGATCTCCTCAAGTCTGGGAGGGCGAAATTCTGTCTAGCCTGTGAGTGTGCCCGGGCATTCAGACCGATACTTGTTGGTCTGCTGCTGAGCGCTAATGTCTCAAGAGACCATAACCGGCAACGTGGGTCTCAAGTGAAGCATGCTTGACTTTTAGAAGCAAATGGTGCACGAAAACCGTAACCAAGATGTAGCTCCCAAAGCAAGTGCGACAGGTTTGCTGCGCGAAGGCTGCCTACTGCAGAGGAATGCTAGACATGCTCGCAAAACATCGGCGGATGGAACGTTCTCGTCAAATTATCCGTCGCGTCGCGTCTAATGCGGGAATATAGGGGAGTTATTGGCGAAAACGGGCGAAACATCCATGCACGTTTTTAACACTAACCTACTTTGCGCGAAGGTTAGACCACGCGGCAAATGGCTTTACGCGCCGTTTGGTACCGGCGTACCGTAACTCTGGCCATTAGAATCGGCCATAGTGAAAACATAAATTAAACTAGCCCAAATCGCTTCAACTCACCGCATGGAACTTGGTGGCCGGTGGTGACGGATATCACAGTGGGGCTATAATTCCGATGGCGTGGAAGCTGTGCATGTGCAAAATGGCGGCAAGGTCGTCGGAAAATATGCTTCGTAACACAGCAACAATCTTCAACATGGCGGCTTTTGGTTACACACCTTGCCAAATTCTGGCTGACGTGTAACATCGCAAAAAAAAACATCAAAAACAATTAACAGATTTCAGTGCCTTTCCGGTTTTGCAGTACAGTATTTCCTCGTTTCAATTTAGCCGATCATCCTAATCGTTCGAGCACTGTACGTAACGTCTAATCAAAGCATGCTTTTAGAAACGGTTTTCTGTGAATGCTGCTCTTTTGCTTCGTTCCAAACACACACACATAGGTACAGAAGTAGCACGGTGAGGCGATAACATCATAATTTGCCAAGCTTTGACAACGGACGGCACAACATCGGGCGCCCGCTTGCCTTTTTGCACTTCCCACTGTTCCAAGGCCTTCGGTTTGGTTCGCGGCAGGGGAATGATTATCGCGCGGCACGCAACGAACCGCGCGGACCATTCGCGGACGTTACCGGCTAACCGTCTAATGTGGGACGGCGATCGCTGGCCCGCGTCTTCGTTCCGAGTTCCGCCGGCACAGTGCGAAACGACGATGAAGCAACGAACGACCTTGACTGAGATTCGAACCTTGAAGCGAACGCGTCCAACAACGAGAGGAACCCCGGAACGAAGGTTCCGTTCGGCTGATGATCCTGGCGCGGCATTAAAAGGCTCGTTTGTTGTTCGTACACCATCAACACCACTCGGTGCTGCAGTGCTGGATCCGTGAATTCTACATAATTTATGAGCTGAATTAAGGGTGAAGCCACCACCGAAGGAGCGGTGGCGGGACGCTCAAATCCCGTCACGTGACCGACTATCGTGCGGACCTGTTGCTGCCGTCGGCGTTCAACAAACACGCCACGCTATAAGGAAAACAAACTTCCTTGAACTCTGTCGAAGTTCACCGTTTCTGGTTAGCTCGACGACAAAAGATCGTAAAATCGCACCGGTAGTCGAACCGTAAAGTCTATCCCACATCCGGCATCTGCGACAACGGTTTCAACTGTCCGACACGCGCGCAATAGATGGCGGTAGATATTGCTTGCGTTTTATACGATGGATGCATGGCGCTGGGCAACCGATTTCCCCCGTTCACCCACAAGTCACGGTGATTTTCCACTCTGGTACGAGCGAGCGAGAGTGACTGTGTCACCACCCAACGGGCCGGGCGGTTGGGAGGGATTCATCTAGACGATAATTTATTGGCCTGCGGGTGCGAGTGGCGGTTTGTGCCTGATCACCCTCATCAACAACGCGCTCAACTGGTCGATGCAAGAAGTCCAACGAATCACATTAGCGCTTGCGACTGGCGTGGTCCATGGATAGGAATTTGAAGTGACGTTCCAACAGAGCTGCAAAGCAAAGGGAGTGAACTAAGATTTGCATCCCAAACGACCGATGGCGGGTAGCGATACATGACCGCCGTTTTTGATCGATCAGGTAACCGAGGTTCGATCATTTCGATGGCCGCTAATTGGTTGGTTCGTTCGAGCTGTCGCGGCTCGGGCCGTGTCATGTAATACCCAGAAGGTTTCTGTTTGCCTGACCAGTCCACTAAGTCGCCCAACGGATCGTAGAAAACTTATGCAATGCGCTTAAAATGAAGCCCTTGCAAAGAAAGTGTAGCACCACCATGGGATGAAGTTTGGCTCCGGGAGCTAAATTATAGCTGACGGGCACGCGACACTACTTCGCGATCGCAACTCACGGGAAACGAACCTCCCAGTCCCGCACACCCACAGGTCGTTGACGTATGACCCAAAAATTGAGTACTATTCGGCTTCTATTCTCAGGCAATCGCGGAGCGCTGCGTGTCACTGACATTTGCTATTATCGTCAAACGGAAATGATAATTTGCAAAACATCTTTACGAGCGAAAGCACATAAACCTCGCCTTTAATGCGATTAAACCCCATCAAAGCGAATTAAATTCGGACGTTTAAGTTCGGCACCATGATTCATTCGAGCTTCCGTCGATTCCCAAAGAAGAGAGTGCCTGCTGCTGGGCAGCATAAGCAGACGCTAGTATTTATTAAGCCAGCGTTTAAGTGAAGTTTATGCGGGAAAGCCACGGCATGGTCCGATGTAGAAACAAATCGACAAGACACCACCACCACCACCAGGCACGGTTCAAGTGTCATGAACTGGCCCGAATATTCTAATTTTATAAATACCATCCAACACAACGGATACGCAACGGTGGCAGAACAAACACCCGGCGGGGACGATTGTGGCGACAGTGGGCCAACTAGCGAACGAGCACATCACACGGTCAGGGTTGTTGAACGGAGTGGAAAATTTGTTTGAAATTTGTTCCCGGACCTGGGCTGCCCTACACGTGCGTACTTTATTGTGCTTTTATTTTTCTTTCCCATTTTTTGTGTCCGAACACAGAGATAGAGGTTTTAAGACGCGCTCGAATTGGTTCAATCTGCTCTGCGCCAAGCTTTTCCGGTACGGATTTAACAAGACGGCCAGGGCAGCAACAGCTTAGCGACCAACTGTCTGGGTGGACCTTTCTCCGTTCCGCCACCGAAACGTGTCTTACGAGCGAGTTTTGATGTGCGATGAGCTCATCGTGGGAGGTTGTTTTTGGTTCGAAAATTGATTTATTTTTATCAGATCCATCGGCGATCAACAGGATGATTCAGTTTAGTTCGATGTTTTAGTGCAACATAGAATGGAGGTGGAGATGTAAACTGTTCAAAAACGTTTACTTTCAAGCAGAGTATCTTAAATTCCTTCATTTATAGTATAAGAAACGAATTTGTACGAACGTTGATGTTATGGAATACATTTTAAATACAAATAAAATACTTATAAAACCATAGCAATTATTAGCTTATCTTAAAGTAAAGTGGAATATTTGTTATACTTTTCAAGGTAAAAAAGGATTTTTTATTGGCAGTGTTTATTCTTCGCATCGTAATAAACTTTCGTATGATGGTTAAAAAATTATTTTAAATGTAATAATGCATAAATAAAATAAAGTTCTTTGAATTTAAAATCATTAATTTGCACGACTTCAAACTTTACCTCCATGGTGTGCATAAAAATGCAAACAAAACAACACACCCAGCGTAATATTTCCGCTTAGATGTTATTTTCGTGTTGTCCTCCGCCCAAGGCCAAACAACAACCGAGCAACCCTGCGCGTTGATGAAACCCTGGCGTCTCCAGTTTCGCATCCCGGTGGGAATTAGTCACACCGCGGTTATGCTCGCGCTCAACGCACACTTCGCCGATGCGCAGTTATGTTTTTCTGCGCAAAAAACTGACCGATACTGGATTTCTTCGTCGCGACACGTGAGACGAACGAAGGTTTTATTTTAAGGGGTGTGTCGGGCAGAGTGAATAACTTCGTTCTTTCGTTGTTTTCCCATCTTCAAAAACACAATTTGGAGAGAAAAAATACAACGTCGTATGTTGCTAGGCAAACGGTTCTGCTTGCTGGCACGTTGTGATACCTCAAACCAAGCACCATCAGGGAAAGAAGCACCGAAAACGAAACATCTAGTCGGCCTACTGGCCCTGTGCAATCGAGGGAAAGTCAATTCACTTGACGACACAGCCGATGGCGATGGTTCGGTTAGCAGCGAGATCGAAAAACTATCTCTGCACGAACCGTACGCCACACCGACAGGAAAAAACTATCAATCAAACCGACCGCTCTAGCGTCGTTTTGGGACACCTTTGGGCGGGAAATAGATCATTTTTCACTCCCCACAGTACGTGTAGCCGGTCGGACGCAAGTTCACTGCCAGCTGAAGGTCGTTCCGCAAATGCTCGTTTGTTTTAAAGTGCGGTGCAACATTCCCGCGATCGGCTGCAAAGCATTCGGCGACAGGCGGCAGGATCCACCCCGTGAGGTGGAATAATAAAAAATGACCCAATGTTTGGCACCGTCGATCTTCTTGCCGCAGAAGCGCGTCATAAGCGCGGTGCACGGTACATTGACTGCACCGAACGTGGTTCGGGGAATTGCACGGCTGCACGGAATGTGGCCCCCGTCAGAATTTGTCGTACACCGAACGCATTCGCATCGGCAATGGTTTGGCCGTACGCCAAACGTATGCGGGGAGGAGTGGGGATTGCCGAGGTCGGAAATGATTTAAAGTGCACCCGTTGGCTTCTAATCGTTTGTCACTTGACCGCAGATAGACATGCAGATACATAGCAGCAAAGAAATAAATACGTTGGCATGTTTAAACTGTTATAAACTGTTTAGCAATAATATGATCAAGCTAAATAACATCGTTTATAAACTATCGAAAATCATAGGCACCATTATGACAAATAAAAAAACCTTCTCTTCTATTCCTGTACTTTCACAACGATCTTTGTTGTGGTAGATTTTAAAACAAGTAAATAATGTTTCCGGCAAAAGTTTTAGTAGGAAATTAAACAAACATAATTGGATATCTTTGAGTCCCGAATCATTCATGGATCTTTAAAAAACCATAAACGAAAATCACAACACTATTGTTAATCATCGACATTCTTTGCCATTAGAAAAATGCTTCCAATTGAAAGCGTCCCCGAGGCCAATCGGTGAGCAATATTTCACTGACCCTATTAAGACCGCGGGTAAAAAATAAAATCAATTCACTTTAGTATTTGTTTAACCCACTTTAGCAAACGGAATTCCTTGCAAACCATTCCATCAACGGTGCCTCTTTGAAGAGGATCACACACATCGCAGCTGTTCGCTCCCGTTTATTGGATTCCTTCCTTGCCCCACCGATCCTTGCGCGCGCGTGTGTCTTGCGCATGGACCTTCTCGCCGTGACATTAGCATGTTCCCGAGTTGTTACACGACGTGAAGACACGCTCGCGGATTCGCATTTTCAATGCCATCAATCAGATGGCAGAATGAAGTCGAGGACGGTTAAAAGGCAAGTAACGATTGCGAGCCTGAGAGAGAGTGTGAGGGAGAGAGAGAGAGAGAAAGAAAGAAAAGCATACACACGGTCCAATGGTTCAAAGAAATAACCACAAAACCGCAGACAAAAAACACACATGCTCATGATATACTGTAACGGACTGGTGGGCAAGTGAGAAAAAAAACGAAACACCCGGCAACTGTAAGAAGAAGTTGAACCATCGGCTAATTGCTTCGAAGGACTCAGGAGAAACCGAAAGACGATTAAAAAAAAATCAGTAAAATTGACCAAACGAAACGAACCGCCACCGCCAAGAATTAGGCCACAGGCGAATTCCCGGAGGGGGTTCTTTTCCCGACTTGCTTCAAACTGAGTGGATCAGTGCGGTGGGAGGGCTTGGGTTGGAAAACCCCGCTGATGGAGGAGCTCGTGCACTGCACAGGCCACCATGTCTGGTCCTGCCTGCCTGTCAAACAAGTGGAAAACTTGCGTCGAAATGAGGTTAGAATTTCCTTTTTCTCTTTTCCTTGGCTCAATTAGCGGTTGATGATCGCCGGTTCGTGCGGACATACCTGTGAGCGAGAGGGAAAGAAAGGAAAACTTTCGTTAGAATTTGCACTGGCTAGGGTTAGGAGGGTCCGGACAAGTAAAGAAGACAAGAAGGGGCAAAGAAAACCAGTAAAAAGAAAACAACGCAAACGAACACGGCCGGCCATCCAGCGAACCATGATCGGGGTGCGCGCGTGTGAGTCGAGTCTCGTTCGCCCTTGGATGATCGTCACGTGAAAAATGAATTTGCGACACACCGACAACCTGGCCGCTTAAAAGAGGAGAAAGGTGGGGGTGGGAAGAGGGGTGGTCCGACGGCTAACTACTTCCCACATCGGTTTCTGCCCTTGTTCCCCGTTCAAACAAGACAAACCTGTCTCCTTTTGCGTGTGTCCATTGTTCAGAAGTAGTTTTCAACATGACTGACATTAAGTGTTCAATGGGAATATCAATTCAAAATGATGGATTTATCCGCTTTTGTGTGGTACATTACTAGGAGTATTCTAGAAACGGTCTTCATTTATCCAAGATAAAAGAATCGGTTCCGATATAACACTAGTGTGACTCACATTTAACGAAGCCGCATAGATAATCTCGCGCGCAAAACGTTCTTCGGAGTGTTTTAGAATAAATTTAAA
Organism: Anopheles farauti; assembly: GCA_000473445.2. NCBI lineage: Eukaryota > Metazoa > Arthropoda > Insecta > Diptera > Culicidae > Anopheles > Anopheles farauti. Next base: position 25,187,106 of record KI915040.1, read on the forward strand.
TACATTTCCTTAGCGCCGAGGTCTCACTTGTTACAGGTGGTGAGCGTATTATGATGGCAAAGGGAGAGTGTTCTAGGGTTTCAAACACGAGTACACTCAGTGTTTTGCAACCGAGGGCAACCGGTGTTGATTCACTCCATCAACAACTTGCTCCTCAGGCAGACAGGCCAGCAGGCAGGGGTAGGCGCTGCAGGAAGGTGTGGCGTATTGAACAGCGGCAGTTAAATAAGGTATTAAAAATCGCATGCACGTGAAACGCCGCTAGGCACAAATGGCGTCACGATCAGTGCTTCTACAATCCGCGGCTGGATTCTGCCACCCGCTTGATTCTCTCACTCCTGACCGTAAAAGCTCTTGAATTTCTGGTCCTTATGTACGGCTATTTCCAGAAACATCACCTCCGTCATTATCGTTCCTCAGCGAACCAACCACCGGTTTGCACCGGTACCGCTCGATGATACCGGAGCGAATGAAAACAAATTCGCCTTACCGGTCGTCGACGCGCACAAAAATAGCCTCCAAAGATTTGTTTATTTGATGCTTTCTTCGCACGCCTGAGAGAGATTCAAAAAATAGTCGGTAGTGATGAAAAGCGTACAAACGAATTCGGTGGAAAAGAAGTAGGACAGTCTGGGACAGTTTTGATTAAATTTCTTGTCTTTTCATTTTCTGCATTAGCACCGTCAGCGTTGGGTAGAGAAATGAAAACAAAACAGCCTCAATTAACGCAATTACTACAGACAAAGCTTCCCAGTCAGATGTAAACACAGGCAAAAAAACGGCACGAGATGTTCTGGCCGCTTGCCTGTCTGGCATGAAAAGTTTCTTAAAAATTCAACAAACATGTAAACAAACCGGATTTCTCAATTCTCACCACCGGCAAGGGATGCGAAGTTATAGCCCAGGAGAACTAGTAGAACATCCCGTTTCGTACAATTTGTGTTAAGTTTTTTTTTATCATACCCGTTCGAACGCGCACTATCGCGAGCCATCTGTTTAGTAAACGTCGGTCTCAAGATGGCGCATAGTGGTTGGTGCAGGCTTGGGTTGTCATAATATTTACGAATTTGATTTGCAAACAAATAGCCAACTGTCGTGCGCGTTTGCCTTCGCTCCATCTGATGGGGCTGCAAATATTGAGCGTAACATTCGCAAGATCGTTTACATCAATCTAAAGGTACAGAAGTCAATAACCCATGGTGTTAAGATGAATGACTTAACAAATAATCTTCATTTGAATGGTCCATTTCGTCATAGTTGGTGCATTTTAAGATGGGTGTGACGATGTTCGAACCAAAGTGGTTTAATTTTCAAACATGCTTCAGAGCGGTTTTGGTGAGACCAGATTGATCAGATTTTAGTTCTGACGCTGTGTTTTACGCCAAAGGATCGGTTGGAAAGTCCTCAGCGACCTTCTTAGCGAATAATAAATATCTCAAAAAGGTGGCATACACTAATCCGACTGCTAGGATACAATAACTAAAAAGACACTAGCGTCTAAAACCATTACAGACCACAAGATGTACTACTGTTCTAAAATAGAATTGATATAATAATTATATCCGAGATGATAAAACAATGTTTAATATAATAATGAGTGACCAGAAACAAAGGAATATAATAAATGACAAATTTGGCTCACCGATAAAATTTCCGCACTCACCATCAGCCGTCCAACTACTGCACCATCCAAGGCCGACATAGGCAACAAATGGAACCGGCAAAAACCATTCAACTGTCATATGTCGAGCAAAACTTCCGCGCTACCGTTGTGTTCTAATTAATCTGTCATTGGACGCCCGGTTGTCTGGTCACCGGCACAGGGAGATCGTCTCGCTGGGTTCCGTCGTCGCAGCCTCTCAGGCGATCGAGTTTCCACCAGGCTCTCCCACTTCCGCGACCGCGCGACCTGTTGCTTCCCCTTGCCTCTGCATCAGCCCAAGAAGTTTGTCGATCAATTGAAATGTCGTGAGCGATACCACCCCGCCGGCATCCACCACCTTCATCCATCGGGGGGACGAGTGTCGTGAAGACGGATGATCGTAGCTAGTTGTGTGTGGTTATTGCAAAACACACGCAGAGTGCAAGTTGCCGCACACACACACACAACAGCACATGTGCGCGAAATCCAATGACTGATGATGGTACGTCGTTTTTTTTTTACGTTCGCCCCACTGTTTCACTGCTCGCTGCTTGGTTCCGTTGATTGATGGATGACCCATTTTTGCGTGTGCGGTGTTTGTTTCTTCTTTTTCTTGTCTTAAAACCATCGCCCTCGCAGTTCCGTCCTGCCTCCATCAGCACAACGCGCGAGAGCAGCAGCAGCAGATCTCGAAGGATCGTTTTCCCCTCTCGGTTCCTTTCCCCGTGCCTTGGGGAACAACAGCATTCTCACCGCATCTGCGACCCTCGGAACCACGGCCACCGAAGCATCCGCTCGTCCAATTGGGTAAGTGCACGAAACTGAGGCTACAAAACCATCATGACTTATCAGCGCAGATGGGGGGGGGATCCTCCGCAGCTCGGGAGGCAGGACCTTTTTTTCATGTTTCTATTTCATTCCCACACATTCCCCTCTCATCAGAGCAGCGATCCTTCAGCTGTCAAAATCTGTCCATCATGCGCTGCTGAAAGTGAGAGTCGGTTACCCCGCGGCGGCGACCATGAGTCTCAGATCTCGCCCAGCTCCTGCGGTTTTGTTGCTTGCAACAGCGGCACCGGCAGCATTACCAATTGCCGGCCGGTAATTCCTTGGCATTGGCAGACAACCGGTCTCGGTCTCCGTACGCCGGCGTACGCAGAAACCGCCACGATGGGGAGGCTTCATTGGCATACGGCTGTGGGGCGCGTCAAGCGGAACCGAGTGAAACGAAACGTGTGCGCTGGCTGCCACACACCCGTTACCCACAAAGAAGTTGACGTCATCGCCGGTTATAGCAACGAACGGCTTAGCAAAACTCCAAACGAAACCCAACTTTCGCCAATTCGATCCGCGAGCGGTATTGCCGTATTTTTGGGCTTTCGGGGCAGACGACATCATGCAGTCGCACCTCAAGCGATGCACACGCCGCGGTGAAAAGCCATGGCGGGGTTTCTCCCCGAAAAGTGGGGTTCCGTGTAGCAACACATTCCACCGAAAAAGTGGCAAGATAAAAAAGGGTAAAAGCAAAAACTTTACCTTTGCGCTTTTGCGACGCGCACTAGCAATAGCGAAAACGAGGCGAAAGTGACATCTTGGGGCTTTTGTGTACATGTGTGTTTGTTTTTTTTTTTTTATTATTGAGTTTCCATCCGATCAGGACCCCAACATTTCACGTCCACGCGCAGCGTTCGCTCCGTTAGTCGGTTGGCTTCGTGGGCAGGAAATCGGCAAGCAATGCAATCGTTGAACTTTACCTTGTACTTGGTGGTTGCATCGGTGTTTCTTTTTCTTTTTTTTTGTGCCCGTTCTAAGCTCCACATAGCGAAACTCCCCTAGCGCAAAAAAAGGGTAGGTCGCCCGCCCTCCCTCGCGGCTAGGGCCGTTTGTAGTTGGCATGCAACAACTGTTGGCAGTGTGTCAGGGAGCCGCCAAGGAGGTGCAGTGTGCAATTTGAATGAAATGCGAGATAGGTTCAAGGTTATTGAACCTTGGCTCGGTGTGCACAGCTTTGGCAGTAGAGAAATAAAAACCTGATTAACGTACGGTGAGCGCAATTGAAGAATTCTTGAGAACAAGACCAATCCAAACAGTGTTACAGATAATTGAGCTGTAATAAATGCCTTTAAGGTTAAAATTAATCATAAATCCATGCTGCAAGGAACAATCTAAATAACTGCATTTAAACCAATTACTGCAACTGTGGCGATAGCAAAGCTTGCCTTTCTTGAACGGATCGGGTGGTCGTTCCAATCGGTTGGAAGCGTACAAAAATAATAAAGAAAAACAACGCCGGTGGTGCTGTTCGCTAAACACTCAACACGGTCCACTAATGAGTTTGCAACGCGACCAGCAATGAAACATCAACAATTACACCGTGAACCAAAAGCCTGTGCCTAGCGTTGGCTGGATTGTTGTCAATATTTGCGTTTAGTCAATATTTGCACCGCTTCCCCGCCGTTATCAGCTGGCTCTGGCGCTGCACGCCGATTGCATTGCCCCGCAGAACGATAAGGGACGATTACCGGGCACGGTGTTCGCGGTAGAACGTCTACGGCGATTGTGGATGAGAGGAGATAATGTTTTTTTTTCATTCCCAACAACAAGCAACGCGCTCGTTCATCCGGAGGGAATTATACTATTAATGAATGGCACGTGTAAGACTTAGAGGCGTTTAGGTTATTTTTGTTCAATTTTTGTCGTACGATCTGAGCCTCGAAACAAAACATAATTTATCTAGAATCTAACTATGGATTTTTTTGCAACAAGATTCGTAATTAGCTTATTTATTACGCATAGTGCATTTGATGTACTCGCAAACAATGCAAGATAGATCAATCTTAAGATATCGTATGAATAAAATTATATTTGAACATCAGAAGAGGTTTAAAGTAAGGTTAGATTTAACGCTCCTTCGATACATCTCGTATATGTAGAAGCAACAACCAAAAGAATTTAAAACACCCGACTATTGGGAAACGTAGATGGCATAAATATGCAACATGGAATGAGATAAGCTTGGATATTTTTGGGCTAACCTTTAAAACAAGGAACGATCCATTAGCAGGAGAACAGCTGCTTCTAATGACGACTGCCGCGGCTTCCGCGATACTATACCTAGCAGATTCCATAACACAGATAAGAACAGGTTACTAATCAGTGCAATCTTTCCTGCAATCAGCACGGTGGGTGCCGGTTGAGGCCCTCTGTGTACAAGTACGAGCAACAAGCTCATAAAGTAATCCATTTTACGATCGGCGACACCATCGTCTTAAGCGTCGTTTTCATATACCTGTACGTTTCGCAGATTACGGGCCGGTGTACGTGATTTGATGGTATTTACAAGCGTACCGTCGCAAAATTGTTCACACACACACACTCGCACACACACCCTCCGCCACCTACACACATCGCGGTCGGACGTCAAAAGTAAAATCGTACAAAACGGGCAGGGATTCCATTAACGATTTTGAAAGCCGTTTTTACCACTCAAAACTCAATGACACATGACTTCGATTTCGACCGCTGCCGCGATCGAGTGCGTTGAACCCCGTGTGTTCCCGAAACCTGATACGCGCTTCGGAACCATCGCACCGGATTCGCTGATTTACTTTCACCCGCGGTGAAAGAGTACCACCAACACATGAAGGATGCTTTAAACTATTTAGCTCACATACTAAAAGCACCCGCTGGCTCACGGGACGGGGGCACATTTTTATTGCATAAGTGCGCGATCGGCCACATTTCTGCTACGCTATTGTCAATCATTTTCCCCCGACGTAATTCACGCCTTTTTCTTTCCTACCGAGCGCAGCACCACGGGGCAATGCCGTCATCTCTCGGTGCCGTCGGATTTTGCTGCATATTTTCATGTGATTACACGAGCACAAGGAGGAGCTTTCCTTCCGGGCCCAGACATCCCGTCATCCCGTCAATCAAAAGGCTCTTGATTATCAAAAAAGATGGTTTCTCGCGATACTGCCCACCTCGGCGGTGTGGGGTGGATTCATGAAAAGGATTGAGTCACGTCCGCGCTGCTCCACCGCACCTGGCTCGACCTTTCCGGAGCTCGCTAGAGCCTCTTCGTAATCGGAACCAGCTTTCGGGAGGAGGCCAAAGCCGTTGGATAGATTAGGTAAAAGCCACTTCTCGGTGTCTGTCGTGAGGTTAGAGATCTTGAGACTCCACTAAAGGAGTGGTTGGTCGGTCTTGGCAGTAATTCGTGGCAGAAGGACACCGGCCAGGATACAAGTGGCGTGAGCGTGTAAGTGTTTTTTGTTTTGCATAAAGGAATGAACGAATGCGCGGTCCGTCGTTCCCGTCTGTGCTTTGACATTGCTGTGGAGTGTGCTTGCCGATTTTTTTTTGTATCATGATACCAGTTCGAACCGGAGTAGGCTGGAAACGGTCCAATCCGCCATTCCATGTGGAGTGCCCCAATCGACCCGTCGCCGAAGGAGAGACAGGAGATGTAAACCAGAGTCTCGTTGTCTAGAGATGAGATTTTTTTCGTTTTCATTGCTTTGCATCGAACACGCTCTCGACACTGACCTGGCGAGTTTACATTATTGATTTTACTCTTGGCGTTGGGCGAGTTGCGGTTTTGCATTGAATTGAAATGAACGATTTCGTTTCACACGAGATGGTAAAATAATACCTTTGTCCTCTGTTGCAGTTACCTGAGATATAAAACAGGACAGCCGCGGATGTGTTTAAAAATAATATCTCCTATTTTTATGGCACAACTTCCACTCAACGACGGGAGGTTGGGAAGGTCGCCACTTGTGCGAATACTACACACTCCAACATTCTCACGCATGCCTAACGAAGGCGTAGGATCAACCACTTGCAACGGCACAACAACGGAACCACTTTCTCAGGCACCGTCGTAGAGCAGGGCGACAACCATTGCCCACCACCACTTCACATTCGTCCTTTCGCCAACGTGTACACTTTACATAAGTGTGCCTTTTAAATCCGTACCGATCCGGATTTCGCATTGACGTCAGAAAACACCCGAACCCGACCGAGTTGCCACACCCGAAGTTGCGTCGAGTAGGCTTACGGGGAGGGCCTCCACCACATGATCAACACTCCAAAATTCGACCCCAATGAACAATGGTAGCACCACCAGCACAGCGACGCTTACCGGTGAAAATAATAAAAAAAAATTAATAATTTTGCGCACCCATGAAACGGCAGACAAACATCATCAATCATAGCGCAAAACTTCTCCACATGACACCCGGCGGGACTGACTGCGAGACCTTCAATTAAAACTCCATTAATCCGCGCAACAGAAGGACACACACACACACATGCGCGCACGGTGCGGGGGGAATAGGACAGCAGCGCGAGGCTCTGGTTGACCTACAAAAATTGCGAAACGATCGCTCAGAATCTACCGCGTGTCGCTCGCTAGGGTCACCACCAGCCCGTCATGCCTCCCATGAAACGATCAACCCGCCCAAATCTGCCACACTGACCCACAGCCGGCTAGACGTTCGCAAACGTCCAACAATAGGCTTGAAATAAGCTAATGATTGTGATCTAATGATTTCCTGGAATTCAACGAAATTTGCACCAATTTGGAGCGAAAGATAATCAATCTCATACAATGCCGGAGGGATCAAAAATAGAACCACAACCGTAAGAGAAAATTAATGCGCTAACCGAAAGAAAGATGCATGAAGTAGATTATTTTAAAATTGTCAAAAAAAAATGAAATCTTGATCAAAAATATTTTAAAAAATAACGTAAAATACGCATGTAAACGAACGTACTCCGGTTTTAGATTTAGGCTAGCAATGGCAAGGTGAATAAATGCTCGATAAATATTCGTTCGGTTTACTTTGCTACAGTACAGATCGAAAGCCGTACCACCTTTGTCGGCACAGTCTAATGCCCCAATCAAAAGTTGCGAATCGCTTCGCTGGCTTTTGCATTCGTTCGAGTAATTAGAAACATAAAATTAAACCTACGACCAAAGCCAACCCAGGAACAACCTTCGCATCCCATCTTCGACCCATTCCCCGTCCTCCGCATTTGTTTCCCCTGCATACTATCAGGCCACCCTGTGCGCGAACACTCGCTCACACACGGACACACACACTCACAATCACGACACAAATTTGCGGCAGCACCGTCGCCAACGATCGTCAAAATCCGTGACGGCCGCCAACATGTCTGGCGCGGTGATCTCGCGTACGATTCGCAAAAATTTGCTTCACCCTTTACGGGGAACTCGTTGGGAGGGGGTGGTGGGGGGGGGGGTTGGTAGAGGAGAGGGCTCTTACGTAAAGTTTCTTCTCCGGCCCGTTCCGACCCCTTCGATACACATCACATCCCGAGGCGTGCGCGGCACAACCTGACAGACGCATAACCTCGAAAAACAAACCGGTGCGCGAAGGCCAACACCGGGCGGGGGGAAGAACGGGCGGGCGACGACGCGTGCGATGTATGCGGTAGATTGGCTTCTTTCGAAACGAGTCCGTTTTCATTCACCGAGTAGCGATAAAAAACGGGCAGCAAAAAAAAACCAAAACCACCTGATCACACCACCAACCCCCGCCCGCGATCACACGAATTGGTCGCGATCGAGCATCGGCCGATGGCGGTGCCGAGATGTTTATGTTATCTGTAAATTCACTTTTTTAATTATTTTTTTGCCACTCGCTACAACAGTTCTACTTTTTTCTTCGCAATTTTCCGTACTACGCAATAGAACGATCATCACACACGGTGAGCCGTCGTCGGCCCGTAATCTGCACCGATTGTGTTGAAATTGAAAACCCAACGCCCGAAGCTGTCCGCTCTTCTCGACACTTTCCTATTCGAGATCGACGGCGCGTATATTCTCACGCGGGTAGAGTTTAGCGATGCGCCCTGGGTGGCTGTGCATTGCTGCTGCACGCTGCAACGCACCCGTAATGCAAACGCGGGTATCGGGCTGCAATTACGTCGTTAGCATTCATTACACGGAACGCTTTACGCACACACATGGTGATTAGAGCCTATTTAGGATGAAGTTATCGGGCGGTATAGGTACGGAAAATGGCAATCAATTATCATTGTGATTGTGTGAGGTTGGGAAACCTGGGGATGGAGAAAACGATTAATCGTGTGTGTGTGTGTGTAAACATCGATCGCTGGCGTGATAAGAATTGCGACTGCTAAATGGCAAATTGCAATGACGCATCAGCACTAACGCGAGATGCTCGCCAAAGAATACTCAAACGTGTAGAAAAACCACCGAGCGATGAAGATCTCATCCAATTACAGTCAACAGTTGATGAAGATATCCATTACAAATCTCTTTGGAACTTTGCCAAATGGCGTGTTTTTCGAGTAAAGCAAGAAGCAAGAGTCACACTTATAAATTTTCCATCTAAAAAAAATAGGAACATGGAACAACAAAAACTTAAAATCAATTTGCTCAAAAGGATATTTTTGGAAATTTTATCAAATTTTCTTTGTGTCAGAAATTTGAAATGCTTTTTCCTTATTTAATGTATGCTTGTAGTTTTCATGATTATTTTGTACAATAAAACTAACAGCGTTATTTTAAACTTTTAATTTTAATCGTGTATAAAACCGTGTATAAAATCGTGTATTTAATGGACATGTATAAAAACAAACTAAAATATTCTAAATTAAATCGTGCATAAGATATTAACTTGATCAAACTAATACTCTATTATGATGTATTTTTTTCATCGCTATCACGATCATCACTTCTAGCAACTGATGGAATTTATTTCAACAAAAAATATCATCTATTCATATGCTAAATCTAGAATCTAGTGCTCTATGTGTACGATACGAACAAAATAAATTGACGAAATGTTTTTGGGTCACCAGTTATTTCTAACTGCAGACGAAATTCGATCCCCCAGACACGTCAGACGATCGGGCCGAGCTTAGCTAAAATGCTATAAGGAAGAGCTAGAACTCGCACGCGAGCACACGCGATGCAAATGCGTCTGGCATGGGAAAATGCGATTTACCCAGCGGTCAGTCACACTTCGTAAAACAGTCAACAGGCAGTTAGCGTACTCGCCCGCTTCGCATGTAACCAAATTTGCGTCATACACCGCTCTCGACGGGACCAAATTCCACCCGGTGGAAACCGGCTAAGTGCGTCTCGCGGCCGGCTTCGACGGTGCGGATAATCTAACCCCGCGTATGTGCAAAAAATTTGAGCCGTACCGTGCACCAAAATTTGCAAGAGACAAAAACAAACGAACAATAAGCATCGAACAAAATCCACACAAATACGGCACCCGGTATTAGCAAACATCGTGGTCGTTAATTGGTTGATGGGTTACTCTCGTGGTCAGAGGGGACAAGAAATTGGGATGGAGTGACACACCGCAAAGGGCAAAGACTTAGATACATTCGCTACCGTATGGTAAATCGCGACGTAAATCGCGCTTGCATTTTAACGCGCCCAACCGCACATGGATGTGGTACGTGTCCTACGTGATCTTCGCGCCCATCCAAACCCACGTTTTATTATCACACCAAATCTGCGATGCTGCCTTCCGATTCGCGGGTTCGCAAACCGTCAAGGAGCGTGCTGCAGTATCCAAATAGTGCACTTCCCTGTTCGAACCGGGGGATGGATTGCAGCTGTGTATAGGGCACGTGCCACCGTCTTGTTGAACGCTCGCAAACCGCGGATGGGAAATTTTCCAAACCCCGCATTGATGCGCAATACACCGGTCGCCGCTTAATCTTTGCCGAAGCGTTGCGTTCGTGCCAAACGGGGGTGTGAAGTTATTTGCTTTCGAATGCATCCATTTCTCCCCACCGGTGGTCGCATTCAGTGGTTGCGAAGGCCAATCGACGGGCTGACTGACTACCGGCCGATGCGATGCGTCGGTGCAAATACGCTTTGCGATGCGCCAAACCGCGGCGAATAAACTGATCATAACGCTTGCTACTGATGTGGAGAGGCGGCGGCCGCCTGCTTTCGATATCGGTTGCGACTAACGATCATTCTAAACGGTTCCGGTAATGAGCGGGGGCCTCTAAATGAGAGTGCGAGAAGAATGCAGGTGAATGCAGCAACGTTTTTTTTTATTTCTTATTGCTTTCACAAAACACAAACAAAAAAGGGAAGAGTCTTTTTTCGCACATTTGTGAGCGCTACCATTGTGCTTGCACCTACACGTAGCCCATCATCTAGGTTAGTCTAATAACGATCGCACGTGCCACCAGAAGGCGGTAGAGCTAGCTCCGGAAGAGTGCAGGAGGTGGTTTATTTTGTCTGCGGTTGATTTATTGACACCTAGTCGTCGGTGTTTAACGCTCAAATGTTTGACCAATGCATATTGTTCCTGTTTGCGGTTATCTCTCACGCCCTTTTGCCGGACGCGTGTTGCATGATTCATTTTAAACGCTATTTTTAACTTCAACGTCGTAAAAATGTCGTAGATAATGCAGTTCGTTTGGTATTGAAATACTACAAAGAATAACTATTGTAGTATATAGTCAAGAATTGCTGTGAATTTTTAAATGAATGCAAATATTTCACATTTTACGGTAACTTATAAGCAAAAGTAGAAAGAGAAAAACACATACATATCTAAATTCGGTCATATCTTAAATGAAAGTTACAGAGCAGAGAAAAACACATACATATCTAAATTCGATCATATTTTGATTGGAAATTACGGTTTTTATAACTATAATTATTATTTTAATTTTTATTATTATTGTTTTTAACTAAATTTTTCATACTTTAATAAGTTTATTATTGTTTTTTTCTTTTTTTAGACCATCAATTTAGAATATTATTAAACCTCATCCCGAAGATAACGAATTTTAATTAAGGGTGATGGGTGTAATTTTAATGCAAATTTCGTAAAATTTGTAAACTTTTATAATTCGAAATTTAAAAAAAAAACCCTTTACAGTAAAATCTCTTCCTCTACCGTTCTAAATGAAATATTTTCTATATGTGTTGCTTATTGCCTACTTACATTAAAATAATTATAGCAATTTTATTTTATTAACACACAAACCGCAAATATAAAAATATTTTCGTTCGCCGACGCTTTGTGCAGATGCTAATTGCGCTAATAACACAAATTAATATTCAAAACAAACCCAATATGTGTTGCAATGCCTGTCGCTCGCCAATCACCAATCCCCTTCCCGCCGCTGGTTTCCCGCATTGCCATTGCCCTAACGTCAGCAATATCGGGCACGTGCCATTCCGGCGGAGCTCGTCTTCGGCACAAACCCACCGCTTGACAATCGGCAACTGACACTTCGCACAAGTGGGCACCACGCTGGTGGGAGCGGTGCAGCTGGCGTGCCATTTATCGGCCGCCGGCGATCACCACCGAAACAACCACCCTTGTGTGAGCGATGCATATTAATGCACTCGCTTCCATAACCGTAATCAACTCCCCCTTGCATCGATGGCAAACGAACGAAGCCGATTAAAGGGCTACCCAAACCCGCACCGCGTGCGCGCTCCACCCTAGCACGAAGGGCAAGCAGGATGGACGATGGGCGACCGGAATAGTAAGTGATTCCGCGGGCGCGAGCAATTTACGAAAAACAAATCATCGTCATTGACACGCTACCACTGCACGCGTACCCGATTCAAGTGGCTGTTAAAACACGAACGTGCCTTTGGACGCTATCGAACGGTTGTGGTCGGATAAAACTGATACAAGATCGACCCAGACAAATATGCGAGACAAACATGGTGCGCCGACGCAGATGTGTTCGACGATCGAATAAAACGATCATGCTTCATGATGCACGCAAACAGCCGGGTAGTCGTTAACAGCGCAGAAAACGATAGAAAACGTGGATTTATCATTCATTCGCGATAAAATAGATATTTGTTTGTTAATTGAATAAAAAAATGACACGTTTCTTCTTCGCGTGAGCCATACAAAAAGTGCATTAAATGCGATAAAAGCAATCGAGCGAGGGCTGCAACGAGGATGGCTTCTGCAAAGAATGCTCTTATCAGCAAATAGTTCCCCATTAGCAAACCACGCCCGCAGGCTAATGGCGCTCTCGGCGGCCACACGGGAGTAGCGTAAACAAAACTCACAAGCACATTCTGCTGACCGGAGCTCATCCAAACCCATAAGCACACACACACACACACTTCCGCTCCGGAACGAAGTTCGCACATTCCGATCGCTGCGCGCGTTGTGCACACATTTGACGCTCCTCCCTTATTTCGCTGATTCAGATATCACCGATTCGAGAAGGGAATTTACACTCACACAAATTCCATCACCACGTGGAATTTTATTTTTTTTTTTGTTTCGCCCGGCGAAGAATGCCTCCACGCATCGCCTTTCGCGCTGCTGCTAGAGCCGCACGCGAGAAACAACGTGCGAAACGCTTTGGCTCGCGTGTGCTTACGATTCTGAATTGCGTTTGCGATCAACGAAATGGGCGGTGGTTGGTAAGGACGCGATACGGCAGGGGGAGGTGGGCTGGCTGTGTCACCGCGAGTGCATCAATTATTTGCCACCGTCACTCGCACAATCATCGACAATAATAATCATCGCACCCCCTTCGCTGGGAGACGCTGAGGCCTGAGGTCGGCGAGTGGTAGCACTTTTTTTCAACCACTCAACTCAAGCTTACCGAGCAAGCGAATCGGCGCGTTTGGCACGTGTTGGATCCTTTGGCAAGGGAGGAAAGTTTATCAGTATCGAGTTGAAGTGCAAATGCGAAAGCAAACACAACGAGAGAGAAAAAAAACCGCAATCAAAATGCTCCTTTGAAAGCATTTTATTATTCAAGAGCTGCAGTTTGCTTACTGTTCGCCTCATTTAGCTCTCGAACACCAGCGCTTCGGAGAACAAAATAAATCCCATCTTCATTAGTCAATGCATATTTTCTACTTGTTTATTGTTGTCCACTCCGGTGATGTACGCCGACATGCTTTGTTTTTTTTTTTTTAATCATATAAACAATCGTCTAAAACCCCCTTCTATAATAAAAACAAAGCTCCAGTTGGTTCTATTTCAACAAGAATATTAAAAATCCATTTTCCAGGAAGCGTTAACCTTATCACAAAATTGATTATGTTGATCGACCAGCCAGTTTCTGGCAAGACCTTTCGTTCACTTCTTCGCCAGTTTCAACTGGACCGGCCAATATTTTACACATGTTGACACATTTGCCACCCCCACCCCAGTCACGCACTCTAATCATACTGTTTCGAGTCATTGCGAGTGACCCTGCCCCCTGGGTCACTGCCTGGTGTGGGGTTGGTGGTAGAAGGGCAACACCAGCGCGATAAGGATGGCTTCAAAAAAGCCACAAGAGCTCGCACAGCCAGTAAACAACGTGAGCATGAGAAGCTGCTGGCCCACTGTCAACCGGGTTGTTTCGCGATAAGCCGGCGTTCCGTTCCGATCTGGTTTGCCACTGGCGGCCACTGACGAGCTGGGTGGTGGTGGAAGAGTGCAACTTGCTCCAGCTGTGCACGGAGGGAAGATTCCACTCGCGTGCATCATGCATGCAGCGAGTGATGGGACCGAGTGTGCATTGGTGTGCACCCACGATTATCGTCGCAATTTATTCGCCGCTAACTCGCGCTTCCAAGCGCTCGAGGAGGACGCGTTTGGGGAGAGCGTTTGGTTGCCACTGTTTGTGGAAGACGAGCGGCACCGCCGTGCCGGTAAACAATCGATTTCCGCTTGCCCTAGTCGCCACGATACTGATGATCGCTTTGTTTTCTTCGCACCATAACGCTCCGGGTCTTGGGAATAAAATAATTTACATAGCAAGAGCCTACAACGGCGGTGGTGTTAACATCGGTACGAATGACAACCGGGCCGGTCATCGTCGTACGTGATATGAACGCTTTGGCAGAAATAAGCAAATGCAACGAATGCCACCATAAACCGTGGCGTTCTCGTTGCGCCATTGATTGTGCGTAGAGTTGCAAATTTACTAGTTCGCTCAAATCCTGGGGTGAATGGGGTGGGTAGGGCGGGGGTAGGAACAAAAAAATGCGTAGAATCACGCCACCCCATCGCAAAAAAAGGGGACACAGAGGTTGCAGGCAGCTGAATCGGAAGCGAAATAAATGCGAACCACGCGCTATAATGCCTCACGGTGGTCTCGGGTGTTTGTTAAGTGGCGCTCGGTGTACCTAGTGGTGCATATTTATTTTTGATCAATAATCTACGAAAATAACGCCGAGTTACGTTGAACTATGCGTTAAAATCGTCGGTGCCTTTGGGTATTGCCAATCGCATGATTTCATCCGGTAGACATCGTTTTCACTAGCCCTGTGGAAGTCTTTATTATACGAAGAAAAGAATTATCTGCTGATTGCGCATGAATGAATCATTCTTTGTTGCGCGAGCTAAGGAAGTCACGTTACATAAAATACAAAACAGTGAGACAAAGAAAAATATATATTACAAAAAAAGATATAACTACTCGATATACAAAAGACGATAAAACCAAAGCTTGCTACTCTTTTCACAAGAACAATTACGGAAATGATTCTAATCAAATTTTTAAGGGTATTATTGTTATAAAAAAAACCAATTTATTATAATTTCGAGCTGAACGAAGTAGTTAAACTATCATCAATAATTATAATAGTATTACGTAAAATGAAAAAAAATAATTCATAAGGATTGTGGCGAACAGGAAAGCATTTTTTTCCTAAATTATAAGTGATATTTCTCTAATGGACAGAAACCAAAGAAGAAGGTCATTTCAGCAATGGACAAATCTAATGCCGATCGATGCCCTAGGCAGCTCAGTCACCTCCGGAACGGTATCATATTTATCTAACTGATTGGCTTTTAGTTAATAAATACGTTTACAAACGGTGGTGGTATTGTTTATATTATTTAATCCGCCACTTTACTCTGTGATAGAAAACGAATAATGTTTTTATTGCTCATCTAAAAAGACGATGATAAACCACACCTCAACGTTCAAATTGTGGTTAAAAATATGTTTATTTTTGTACTCTTGTTTAGAATCAACCCCATAACAATCACACTATCGATATGGCACGCGACCAACCCATACCGATCGTTCAAGGTTTGTGCTATCGGGTTTAGCACATCATACTCTTATAGACCACAAACCCATTTAGCACCGCTGATCGCACTGGTTGAATCCCAGAGGCATGTATCATCGCATTGTAACACACTCACATGCACACGAATGACTTAATCGGTTATGCATCCGCGTCACTAGCATGCAGACACTCCAATACAATACAACACCCACAAGCAGGTGTGCTGCATATGCCACGCGTAACGTCAAGAATGCAACACACGCTTGAGTGTCTGAGGATTCGCTCGATTGAACTGGCGCCCGGTGGCGGTATCCGGTTACAGCCAGAAACGTGGACAGCACCTGTTGGTGGGCAAGGAGAGGGGGGAGGGGGAGTAAAAGGTGCAATTTGACACTATCTTCCGGCAGGTGCACACTTCCGCGTCTAGCCAATAGGAACAAATTAACAATATTGAACAGCACGGTTTAGGACAACACAAGGTTTCGTTGCTGGCACGGACGGCGTGTGGTTTGTGGAGACAGTGAGAAAGGTATTTTTAGTACGGGCCCTGCTTAGTAGGGCATACACAGCGCACGTAGGCGAAGATGATGCCTCCTCGCGCTGCGATGAACACGAGATGTGATGCAAATGATGAAACGCATACGCTTGAGATGTGACGAATATTGACGGGAGAAGATTTACTGTCGCAGATTGAGCTGAGGTGAGTGTGATGATTGATGCATTTTTTTATAACTGGAGTTTCGGGCTCACAAAAGGACATGCCTTTTCTCTCTTTTTAGTGACAAAATGGTGATCGCGAAACTCTTTATAATTTATATTTTTTTAAATATCGGTCTACTAGTTATGTCTGTCATTCTGTCAATATTTATAAAAGATTCATGTTAAAAATCTCATTAAGAAACCTGCACATAAATCCCACCCACAAAAGCGTTCAAATTTTAAAGCTTTCGTCGAGTACTGGAACCATTAAAGTCAACAAATAAATCAAACCGCTTTTTCCCGTTCTGACCCACATTTAGTATCTTTCTAAACGATCGCCAATCCGCGTTGGCTCCAGCCGCTGAACGCTTTGCACATACATCAAAGGGTACCTCAGGAAGGGCAATTTCACTTCCATTGGGTTGGAAATAAACGCACGCGGCTATCTATAGACACCCGAGCCTACCCACCGATTCGTTCAAGATAACAATCCACCACGACGCAAAGGACCCGGTACGCACATTCTCGTTCGCATGAAAAGGAAAAAGAGCTACAACGTTTTCCGCAGTCCGTGGCCAGACACACGCACACGGGATGATTTTTCCGGTTACATTCATCGCCGTATAAAACCGGATGGTCGGCAGACAGTCGTCGCCACAGTGATGACGCCCCGTGCCCACAGGTTAGGAACTAGGTTACATTCGAGTGCGTGCGATGATGGTCTCTGGGCTGTCTCGTCGCTGCCGGGTCGGGTATATTTTGCGTGCAGAAAAAAAAAGAAACACACCGCCGTTTTCCTTTTCACTTCGCACGTAAACGCCGCCCGCAGGAAACACTTTCGCTGGGAGCAGCTAGCAAAAGATCGGGCTCGATCGAGCGACACACGCACACGACGAGAGCCGGTTTTGCGTTGAGGCACATTCGCACATTCGCACATTCGCACATCCGCATGCATGCACTCCGGCAAGCATGAGAGGAGGAAAAGTGGGTGCGGGGAGTACTACACGGCTAACCCTGGCCTTGAAAGTCGGTCCCCTCGTGCCACGACGAGCTGGTGCTGCCCTCGTACACTACACCTACCAGCTCAAGCGACCCAAGAGCCCGCTGATCTGATCGCCCAATGCGTAGAAGCGAAAGTTGGCTTTTGTTGCACTTCAAGTAGGAGCCTTTTCGGGAGGGGAAGCCTCAGGCGCATGCCTACATCAGACATGCTTCTGATTGTTTTTCTTTTTTCGTTCTTTTTGCTTGTTAATTCCGAACGCGCCTTTTCAAGCCTCGTCGGCTGCACTCCCTAGCGAATAAAGTGCATGCAGTCTCTCGGAAGTGCAACATGTGCGCACACATAAGAGCGTGCTAAAAATAGCAAACCCACTCGATGCGAGCGATGCAGCGGCAGGCAAATGTGCACCACCGAAAACACACTCTCGAAAGGCGAAGAAGGAAGCGTTTCGATTCGCAGGCACCCACCGGCGACCGTGCCACGGTGCATCGTTGCAATTGCACTCGGTCGTCGCTCAAAATCGGACGTGGTAATTTGCGGTTTGCGGAACGTGTGGGACAATATGCCGGTGTGGCAGGGAAAATAGAACACGTATCGCTCTACTTCCACCCGCTAATGAATGAAACGCCCCGCTTCGAAGTAGGTTACGGGTTGGGGCGATGAATTCTCGATACGACAAACGATTGTACCGACGTCCTACGGTCACCAGCCACTATCCTTAAAACAAACAAACAAAAAAGGATTCCAACCAGTGCCAGTGGGATGCGATTCGGGGGAAAGTAATCTTTCGTCACGTTTAACAAACCCTAGCCAAGTATTGTTTTGCGAAAGGTGTTCGATGTTTACTTGCCGTAAATCAGGAGTGTCGTGGACGTTTTGATTTTCAAAGAATTCAATGCACTATTCGAAGAATGCTGGCGGAGATGGATGCGTTTTATATTTTTAGTTGTTTGTAATACTCTCAGAATTCTAAACTGGGATTGTTTGTAGCTACAGAAAATGTGTACAAACAGCAAACATTGTCACAGACATGTCACGGTTACGTGGGAAAATCTTTTCATGATTCAATTACACTTTCAAACCTTCTAACAAGAAAAATTATCGGTAGGAAATAGCGATGAAAAAATCGTTTGAAATCTAACACAAGTTCATAAAGGATTTTAAACGAAGCCAAGTTTACCAAGTAAAGGTAAACTTGAATTCTTGGATTTACGAGAAATATTTCCATTCAAATCACTTAAAACATGGCTGAAATATTATTACCAAAATGATAGAGTATATTCAAAATTACTGATAGTTTTTATCCGATTAAGTAGCAATTGTACTGATTTGGATACTTTCTTTTCGAATTCAACAGACGAGTTTGCGACTAAAATATGGAGTGAAAATACAGACGAACTTTACTTAAAAAAACAATTACCCATTTTTAACATATGCATGCTGAAATAAAATTTCTGAACTATCGGGGATTTATCTACTACAAAATACTAGCAGCAAAAATCTTTCTACTGGAATTGTTTCCATCATGTTCGGTACACATCGTTTTGTTTTGCAGCTTCTTTATCATAAAGCGCGTTTGAGGATGCAATATTTCGTTTGTTCAGGAGTTAAAAGAAAGAAATTAGTTTCTTTTGGTAATTTTTGTTTTCCGTCTTTAGTAGTTTTTCAATATGTTCAACGAACCACATGCCAAAAAATCTGGATAAAAGACTGAGTAACATTTCATAATCGTTCCACTTTGTAATACATAAACGGCTAAGGAGGGAACTATTACCGAAGGAAAACCCCTCCGTACGACGCACTGTTCCACTGTTCTTACGCAATTCGGATATTCTCGCGTTCCACAAGGGGTACAACTGTGTATCGGGTGTTGCAAAACAATTGCGCAACACCGAGAACAGCGAATAACATAAGCAATAGCCTCTACGCAGCTGCTACAGATAGACAGCAAACCGAAAACGGAAGTCCCGGCGAAGGGATGTTTAGGATTTTCCACACTCGAAACGACCCAGCGGCGCCCCTTTTTCACCCATCCAGCGCAGCAGCAGCAGCGTGCCTGTCGCTATCTCGCCCGATGCAGGCACGGTTTGGAGACGGCTGATAGGGAGGTTCAACCAAAACAACGGCGCGTTCCAAGGCCACACAGCACTGTGTCGCGGTGCGTGGATGCAGAGGGGTCAAAGACCGACAGGAGCGTGCGTGTGTGCGAGGATATCCTTGAAAGTAGGACATGCGCCATGGTATCGTCAGGCGAAGCGAAGAAAGGAAACCCCCGAAGGATAATAGGTTCATCTTTTTCCCACCCGTCCCACCCGTCCCACCCGGTGTGGTGCACCGTGAAACACCGAATAAGCGTCGTACTGCTGCGATAGCGACAGAAGCGTAGAACAACAACAAAATTGTCAACAAAAACAAAGAACGATCGATCGAAGGACAAAGGGATACGAAGGTTCGTTTGGGATGCGCTGAAGCAGATCGTTGTCAGCCGCGGGCAGCAAGGACGTTTGTTGGTTTGAAAATGGACGACATTTTTACGTTTGCTTACCTTTACGTCGACCGTACGGGCCCAGGAATGCGACGCCCTTCCCGATGACGTTGTCGTCGATGTACTTCATAATCTTGAGCGTGTCCTCGGGCCGCTTCGCCGTGGTGAAGACGGCCTTTGACTTTCCCGCAACATTTCCGGTCCCGCTGACCGGACGCAAGTCATCTCCGCTCAGCGACAGGCTCTTGGTGCGGCTCGCCTTCTTCAAACTCATCGTGAGAGCCGCTGCTCCCCCTCCGTGCGCTACACCGTCCTGTACGGTTTCCACGGTTACGGAGGGCGAAATGCGGTGCCGAACCGATCGGGAAGGATAGGACCGGGAAGGCCGAGGTGGTTGGTTCTACCGATGCAACTATCCTCTACGCTACGGCGTTACGGCACCGGAGGGAAAATGTATGTCACAACTGGACCGTCGCACCCGAAGCCTTTGTTTTCCTTTCTACGGGTGCGGATCTGCTGGCAGGTTGATGGGACGACGACCTACCGCAACGATAACCACTATCGGGGGGAAAACACTTGCACAAACCATACGGTCACCACTTCCACCAGTGGCCTTGGACACTCGCACACAGGGACACGCACTATATGTTGATCGAATTTCCGATTACGAGGCGCCACCGTTTCATCCACCGGCCCCGCGAAGAAAGGAACTTTCTTTCTGCGCTCTTGGCGGCACGGTGGTATTTCTATTTCAAGCCAATGGAATCAACAATCACCACAACACAGCACGACTCGATGGTGGGACTCGATCGACGCGGGATGAAAATTTTCCACTCAACTCGTCTCCCACCAGCAGCACTTGTTACTTTGATACGTCGGAGACGTTGGAGACGCGAAGCAGGGTAGGAAGCACACCCCGTTTGACACTTTGCGGACAATACTACTACTGCTTCTTCTCTTCCCTTTTGCTCTCGGACTACTACAGCTGCGAACAGACACCAAGAACACGCGTAAAACCGCACACTAACACACCACCACCAGGCGCACCCACCACTATACTATAACCACTTGCTCTTTGCACCTCCGCTCCCACACGCAGGCACTCACTCTTCGTTCCACCCCGCACAGAGGGTTGTGTTGTGACGAACGTGTTTTTTTTTGTCTTAACTATTCTAGAATCTGGTTTGCTGCACTTCTGCCTTATTCACGCACGCACGCACTCACTTTCACTTTCTATCTCTCTCCTTCGCGTGTATTTATGCGATCTGCTTAGATCAAATTAATGTACTTATTCTTGATAGCGGAGAGAGGCCTTCACGTTAATAGCCAGCTCTCCCACCACCGTGACTCTGTTTGTGTTTTTTTTCTCGCGACACCGCGTGTGTGTGAGTGTTTCTATATGCGTGTTTATTTTTTTTTTACCACAGCGACTACGATTTGTATGTAAATACGTAGATTACAGTGGACGTTTCGTTCTGCTGCTCTGCGGATCTTTGCAAGGTAAACAACACCTCGCTGATATTCTCCACTAAGAATGTGTAAACGCTAATCTGCAGCAGGTTTACTTAAATAACGCACTATTGCACAAAAATTCACACACTAGCACAACATAAACCATACATTCACGAACTATGGACACACGGTAGCTCATTAAAAACGCAAATTGTCGACTATCTTTTGTTGGCAGAACGGAACCAAGAACGAGACACGCGTGTGCGCTCAGCTGACGAGAAGTTTTCCGTTTATCGGGAACACAATTTTGCGCCAAACGTCGTCACCTTTCCCCTTGCAGTTGTTGGCGAAGAAGACTACAAATAACAAACGAATGTCAAACCTTTCATCATCAATCCAACACTGTCATGGGATCATCCAGCCGCCATAGTAAAAATGGGAGAGCGACAAAATTGAGCGAATTTTGCCGCGAGAACGAGATGGAAGAACACTGTTCGCTATACAAATGGGCGTTCGAATGTAACAAAAGTTGATTTATAATTTCGCGAGAAAGAGATGCAGCAAGAGAATTCAACGCGACGGGAGAGACTTTAGATAATACACTATGCTATCTACCACCATATAATGGTCATAATTACAAAATATAAAAAAACCGTTCGACTGATGTTCAATCAATGGTATGGTATCGAGATCAAATTCTGTTTTCAAAATGAGTATTTCCATAACAAGCTAAACAATTTCACTTGGATGGATTGTGCAACTTTTCCTGCACGACGCTGCTAATATTATGCGGCAAAATATTTACCCTTAATTCCGCGTAACTGTTGCGCACTGTGCGAGATTGAAAAAGAGAGCTAGTTAACTTTTACTTCTCTTTCTACCTGGCGCACGTGTGCCAACATCTCTTTGTTTGGTTTTTGATCAGCTGTTACAGGGCTACTCAAGCTATAATTAAAGGTCCTGATTTTGAATGCCAGAAATCCTGTTTATTATACTTTGAGAAACCCTGTATCGTAAGGTAGTTCGATAGATGACGTCATCATCGGAATGACGTCGTTGGCTCACGCAATTATCCTGCAAAGAACGGTTTTATATGCTTTCACTAAATTCTCAAAATTGATATCTCATTTAAAATAAAAAAAAAGATTTCCTAAACAGAATTACATCGTTAGCTATATTCTTTGTATTGTTTGAGACATAAAACAGAGCATGTAGTTAATTATATGTTCATGTTCGTTCACACTTACTCCAACTAAATTTGTCATAAGCTTATGGATCTACTAGAAATATGAATCACGTCTAACTACTTCCACGTATCAATTACATCGCAAAATTGTTGGTAAACAATGCAATATGCTTAATTGGTAAAGTTATATCGTAAATCATCGGAACATTTAGCATTTAGCGTAAGATTATTTCCTTAGACTGTCGGAAACTTACACGACGAGACGATGACGACCCTTTGAGCAGTATAATGAACCTCCCAACGTAGTAATTAAATGCGTTAAAAATCGTAATCGGCGTAACAAAGCGGCACATGTTATTACACTTGCGCGCACTTCCACCGATGGTGAGATATCTAACACGAGGCAATAATTTATGACTCGTTATAGAGCGCCGTTCTGGTACTAAAACGCTTCGTGCCGTTGCACGTTGAGAACCTCCAGCTGCACACTAGCCGAACAAAGAAGACACCTCCCAAAGGCTAATTTTATATTCTAACAAAGCCCAGCTTGTCTCGCAGGGTGATAACAAATAAAATAACTTCGATGACGTAGTCGATGACTGCTTTGATTTCCACTCGGATCCCATCCGGACTTTTCGAGCCACCCAATATGGCTGGTGTTACTCGGTTCCAGCGGTTTCCGAGGATGGCCGTAGTTGCGGTTGCCATAGCGCAGCAGAAAACACAACAAACAAATGCGCTATTTTTGCTCGAACAACTGGAGAAAATTCCAGTATCGTTATGATGATAGTAACGCTAGCCACAAATCCGGAGTGAATCGACTGTAAGAATGTGCTGAAACTAATCGGGAATTAATTGCAAAGGACGGCAGAAACAGTTTGCTTCTGTGGTTTCGGGGGGCTCCTAGTTGCACCTAGGCGGTTTTTCCAGGTCATCCGGCCTGCTTCGATAACCTCATAACGCGAAAAACGATGTCATCCGAAAGCACTTAACGACTCTGAAAAACTGCTACCATGAGAGTGCTGCAGTGAGGACCTCGAATTCTCTTCATGTTGATCTAGATTTTTCCGTGCCGATTGGAACGCTACCGCCAGCGAAAGTCAACGACGGTCATGTCCGGGCACGGTCGGTCGGTGTTTGTGAACTCCTGCATCAAGAAGCCGCTTAGTCCCTCCAGCAAACGGCCCAACCCGTCGCTCCTAGTGCCCCAGTGCAGTTTAGATCGTGGCTTGCAGGACCCTCGTACGCAGGAAGCGATGAGTACGATCACACGCAAGAAGGTTTCGAGCAAATGTCCGCTGACACGGAACGGCCACTACCGCCGTTCCAAGTGCTGCTCCCTGACGCACCAGCTGCGCAAGGAAACGGACAGTTTTCAAACAATGGTCCAGTTCTATGACAGCATTCCGGACTACAACGATTTGCTGCATCTGCCACGGGACGAGTTTTACTGCCGGTTGAACACGCTCAAGAAAAAGCAGAAAGAGTTGAAATCGATCTGCTTTATGGGAGAAGAAGAACCCCCGCCGCGTAGCTGTCGCCAATCTCCAGAAGCAGGTGTTTGCTCTAGAAAGGATCAAGTTCAAGGTTTAGACAAACATGCATACAAGCTTGCAAGTGACGAAGCGGACAAAGGTGGCGACGGTGCTAAAGCAAACGACCGTAGTGAATTGGCGACGGATGATGGGGAATCGTTGCACTCGTGGAGCAAATCTCCACCAACCGTAGTGGACACTACCAACGACGGCAATAAAGCTTTAACCGGCAGTGCGCGTAAAGGATCTGCAAAATCGGTGCGAATAGAAAGTACCAAGGAGGGAAGCAGTTTGCAGGAAGAGCTGGGTCAATGTTCCGGCAGAAGGTACCGATCCGGTACGCCGTACGTCTCAGATCCGGACGATAGTACCACGACACCCAAAAACGTAACGCCGTCCTGCGTGACACCTGCGAACTCAGATTTTGTGGAGCGATACGATCGCTACGTGAAGCGAAACTTGCGCTGTAAGTCGGCCAGCCCGATTCGCAATCTGGCCAATGTCACCATTCCACAGCCATACAAGATGACGCTGCGGGAAGAAGAGCAACGCACGTTACAGGAACTGCTGTTGGCTAGTAAAAGTGCTTTCCCCTCCAAGGAAGCGTTGGCCGAATCCACACCGAAACCATCGACACAGTTCCGGGCCAACCCGGTGCCGATAACGTCTCGCATCCCACTGTTCGACACGATCATGGCGGATCAGGAAAACCGGAGCCGACTGGCAAAGCTGAACTCGGAGATCGAATTGCAATCGCAGATAAAACCGTTCCATTTTTCCGAACGTCTCAATCGAGGCCACAGCCGGTGTTTGAGTAGAAGTTTATCTTCACCCGCACTGCTCGGTACTGGGCTGGAAACGGGCACGGATGGGCTGCGACGGTCACGCACATTCAAAGCCAAACCGTGCCCGAGAAAGATGCTCAGCAGCTACTTCCACACCAAGGCCTGGGAGGACGAATACTTTCGCCATCTGAACAAGCGACTGCGGGCGGAGGAAATGTTGCGACAGGCCGCCCTGCCACCCTCGATGGCCCGACGGGAGCGAAGTGAGCGCAAGAATTGCCTCTCGCGGCATGGTGCCACTCCCGAGGAAACGGGAAAGGATCGACCTGGCTCGAGTGGTGGCAAGAAATCGAAGCGCAAACGGAAATCTCGCAAAACACTGAAGAGACGGAAAAGTGTGGAGGAAAAATGTGCCGACTACTTTGCATCCGTCAACGATCCGGGCAGGGTAAGCGTTGAAAGCATTGGATTCAGATCGAGACAACTTTAGCCGTTTCTTTCTTTCAGATCCCTTATCCCACCAGCAATTCCAGTTGCAGTAACAGTACCGAAAACAATCGAGGATCGGGTGATACGCCGGCCCCGATATACCCGGTAAACAGACCGAACCTAGCGGCCACACTCCGTACCGAGTGGTGCCGGAAAAAGCTACGCGACATGGAGCTGGAAGATACGACGACCGATAAAAAGAAGGTGCCACGATTTCGATGGGGTGTGAAAAAATCGCAAGCCTTTCAAAATCTCAACCTCGAGTACGTGTTACTAGAGAAAACAAAATGTTGACTCAGTGCAAGTTACAGGAGCAACTTAAATCTTTACTTTTCAGCCACACCCACGAAGAGGAACTCAATCTCCGGTTAGCGACCCGCCGGGCAGAGCAACGACTCCGCCAGGAAGAGCACGCCATCAACATGGAGCTGATGCGACAGCGCGTAAAGGCAGCCCCGTTGCTGCTCGAAGGCCCTCCACAATGGGGACCTCGGTTAGGACACGTGGCCCATCGGTGTTCGAGCTTGAACCGCGAATCAGAGCAGGCGCTGTTTCGCAAACCGGACAAGATGAGCAAACTGATTTCACAGAAAATGTCTTCCGCGGCGGGTGCCGGTGTTACCGCTGGTGGGAGCAAAAAGTGTGACTCACCCGTGACGAGTTCCAGCACGAGCACGGGTAGCCATAATCGAACGGCCAGCCAGGAACATCGTCGACGGACAGCCGAAAAGCGACGGAGCACCGGAAATGGGAGCAAGCTCAGTACCTACTCGTTCGATTCGACTGGGAAGCTGAGCTACAAAGCGTGCGATAGTGAGCTGCTGAGTCTATCGGATGTATAGGCATCTGCCATTCGCACGGTTTCAACATGTAGTAGCACCGATTCAAGAAAACGACACAAGATACAAAGAGGGACACAATCAAATGTAGCAAAAAAAAAGTTAGAACATATTGTTTGGACGCGGCAAGAGAGGTATCTATGTCCGGGACTCAAAAACCGGCTTGCAGTTGTGTGAATTTATTTTAATTTTACTTCCCCTTCAGTGTAACGTAAGTGCAATATATTTGTTTCACGTGACAAAAGTAATGACTAATAAACGAATCGAAACGTAACGCACACATTATTTTCTTCGATAAGTGTGGCTTATAAGCAACCTGACTGCAACAAAGACAAATGATGTGACTCATCCGTGCGTCGCTGATCAACAACGATCCACACCGAGCAGTTTCGCTTCCCGCTGCAAATGATCGCGTTCCGTGCGTAGACGTTTGATCAGGATAGCTTGACGCTCCAGCTGCCACTCAATTGGCTGTTCTGCGAGTTCCGTTTCCGTCATGCGCCGGTAGCGCAAATTCGTCACCTTATCGTGATCTTCGGACTGTTTTATCTCAATCAGGATCCGCACAAGCGGTACATAGAAACACAGCAGCACCAGCAACTCCAGGGCACAGACGACGATCAGGAACACCTGTGGCGTTATGGCAGGGTTCAAAGCTCCTGCCGTGGAGTTTGCGCCCGGCTCGGCGTCGCGGTGTTCGTAGGGAAACAGATAGCGCACCTGGTTCTGAACCGTAAGCAGAATCACATTCCACAACGTCGCGATCTGCAGCGGAGCCTTGCGGTATACCGTCAGTGCACGGTAATGATCAAAGTCCGGCTCGGCAAGACGTCCAAATTCGGTCTTATTGCGTTGATGGATCACGTACGTAGCTAGCCAATAGGCGATGCGCATGTAGATGATAAGGAAATATAACGTCGAAGCACTTCCATCTCGCTGCGGCCAGCTAAGCGACGATGCAATGATGCCTGCCACTACGATTACGATTGCACAAAACAGATGCACACTAAAGGACGTGATTGAACGATAGTTAGTGGTTGAAAGGTAATGGGCGATGCTAAAATACAAACCAACCTAAACAGGACAATGGCCAACACAGGACGAAAACGTTTACACTTCTCGTTCATACTGGGTGGTGAATAAAGCTTAGAACTATTAGAACGCGGTTCCGAATGTGTTGACATAACTGGAGAAAAATTGGAACAACGATCACTATTAACCGGCACTGAAACGCCACCGATACTGAAACGCTCGGGAAGTATAAACGAAGCCACATGCCCCGATAGCAATCACACCTAGGCACATAAACGAACCTAAGGTAAACGAGAGAGATGGAATTAAAAATGGAGATTTGCGTGACAAAGAAATGAATAAAAAGATGGCCATCTTCTTGACACGCATCGGAGTAGATACATTTTTGTCGGTCGTTTCGTGTTCTTCGTTCGCATTACCCCTTAGCAGAACAAAATGTCGACATCTTTTCTTACACGTGGTTTGTCCTCTTTTTTGTTTAAATCGTTTGCAATCGGATCGTCAAGTGTTGCAGGACGAACCGGCGCTCCGAATCAATCACTGTTCCACTCCACGAGCAACACCGAACCGGATGATTCGATTCGATTTGATAAGCTGCAGACGGTGCCAAGTGCTTGGTAGGCTTGCGGTAGGAATCGGAAAAGGTGGCCTACTAATGTTTACTCACGTTTGTATGTTTTTACAGTATTCAATTGTTCGTGACGCTTGCCCTGACGGTCATTTCGGTGATCTACACTTTGCAGCAATGTGACACCGACACGGTCTGTTTGTACTACTACATGTTGCTATATCTACGCGGTGTCTACTGGGCGATAGTTTACGTGAGTGATTCACTTTAGGAGTGTGTTTTAAAGCAATTCAACTAACCCATAACCGGCCCCTCTGCACAGTTGATCCATCTGTACACGAAAAGCCGGCACCAACACCTGAACCGCTGTGGGCACCATTCGTTTGCGCGAAATGTTCATCGACACAAGAAATCCAGCCTTCAGCTGGTGACGGTCGCGAACACGATCCTGCTGGCGGTGCATACGGCCATGGGTCACTGCTTCGGTGAAACGTTCATGCAACGTTGCTTTGTCGATGGGTTTTCGTCCGTCCTGTTCGTGGCGTCCTTCACCCTCGTCGAGACCATGGTTATTGTGCCGGTGCAGCTATCCTACATTGGTAAGTAAGCTCGACGCGATGATAAGACGATTTAACTCACGTGCTTATTTTTTTCTTTGCATCGCACAGTTCAAGTTCGTGTGTTCAATCTCACAAGACCTTCACCGGACGCACAGAAAAGCGCCAGCGAGATGAGCCTGCGAATTTGTCCGACGGAAGATTACAGCGTGAATGACAGCTTCAAAAGCACTGCTGATCCGAAGGAGTTCATTCAGCAGCAGTCGGCGATGATAAGTACACTGAAGGATGAGATCGAGCAGCTACACGCTAGAATCCAGGACGCTCGTAACATGGTAGAACTCGCACCGAATCAATCGCTTAATTACTCGCTGGCCGAGCAGTCCATTGTTGGAGGGTATTGAAACAGGGAGTGCATGATTTCGTGTTCCATTTACTACAACTAGAGTAGTATTGATGGCGTGTGCTCATTTACTTACTTTCTATTATTAAAGTAGCTTGGCTGATTGAGGCAATACAAAATAAACACAGTCAGTTCAGAAATGCATTCGCCTTGTTTCGTAGGTATTTATTAAACGACTCTTTTTATCACTCATTCCAAGAGGAACACTTTCTTGAATTTAGGAAAAGCACCTTTTTCCTCCAAACTATAACCTATTTATCAGCCAATATTTCTTCCCTTCTAGCCGGGGATAATATACAAAATAGATACTTTGGGCAAAACAAAAATTTAATGCTTCTATGCGCTATTCACACCAGTGCATTTCCAAAAAGTTTACGATTGTGTTGGTACGTACACAACGCTCTTTTAGTAAATGTCATTCAGTCCGATCAGTGGCGGTTTTACATTCTGCATCTCACATTGGTAAAGAAAAAAACCAAAATCCAATAAACCGCCAGCTTACCCTGTTATTTTTCTTTGTCTTCGATTACTTTTCCCTGTTTTACCTTACCCAGGGTACGTAACCGTTCGCACCTGTGCATTCATCTGCATAATCTTTTGATTCAGCTTCAGATTGTGGTCCTTCAAGTACTTGATCAGATCCGCCTGCTTTTCCAGCAACTCGGCCGTGCTGAGACCGCGTTGGGTAAGACCAAGCGAACCACCACTGAATCCTCGGTTATCCTGCAGGGCATCAGGTGGCGAAGCAGTACGATTAAAGCGTCGTACGGCAGCTGAAAATGAACGATCATGATTAAAAACTGGAAAGAAGCATATGAGAAAACGCGTGCTATTACCAATGTAGCTGCCATTTACGATGCAAAGTACTATCGTTTCGAGTCCCGAAAAGGCGGAGATGTAGATGATTGGTGATAGCAGTCCAACCGCGACACACTTTTCACCGAAAGCATCTCCGTAGTAATGCTGAATAAGCGTCTGGATCGCGAGCAGGAACGTATTCCACAGTGACACGACTTGCAGCGGAATACCCTTGTGTTGTTCAGTGGCACGGTGGAAATCGTGGTAACCGTTAAGCCGCAGCTTTTCATGGTGAGACTTCACGATGTGATCAAATAGCTACAGCGGAGAAAATCAGCCATAAAATATCGCCCAAGCGTGGTCAATTGTTCACAGTGTAACTTACGTAGGTAAATATCCAAAACGCTGCACGTAAATAGAGCATAATAAAGTATGCCTCGCATCTTCGACTATCCTCCCAGCTTGCTGCTAGAATTATTCCGGTCAGGGAAATACAACTTGACACCAGGAGATGGAGGCTGAAATCGGGAACATAAATAACACATTTGCGTTTATTGATAATGCAATAAGAATTGAGTCCAGGGTTAAAAAATAAACAGGCAAAAAGCAGCGTTCATTGGAAAAATCTTTATGCTTGACTCAACATATGACTTGGGAGAGTGTTCAAAATGTTTGTTTTTTCTTCTTATCTAATTTCGTTCACGATTATGAGCTTTGACATCTTTAATCCGTCGTATTCAATCAGCGAACCCACCTCGGCTGCCTTTATCAACGTGTTTTTACATAGCAAAAAACACCTATTCAATCTACGATAACAGTGAACCTCTTCCATTACCTGAATGCAGGGACCGTGCGTAGCGGTCGGAAGCCATCGTCATCCTCCGTGGCCAGAATAGGGTCGAGCATCGTTCTGCTGTCGTCCATTCTCGATGAATCATCAAAAAAACGTCCTCCCTGTAAAGTGAAAAGCACCAGATATTGATAGCATACCTTCGACAGATCCCAACACCGATCAGCTCATGAAGCCTTACCGAGTTCGATGTAAAGTTCCGTAACAGACTGACCATACTAGCCCGACGGACCCGATACTAAACCGATGCGATGCTTACGATTAGGCAAACACTCGCATACTTAGGAAATGATGCGATAGGGGTGTGATGAATGGATGGGACACGATTCCCTATCACTTTAAATTAAACAGGCAAACACTGACGGCGGCGACCGAAAAGCAGTGAGTAATGCTAATGTCGTGATTAACAAAGACGAAAAACAATACTAACACTTGGTGAAGTATTAACCTACACACAATATACAACAAACCCTTGCTGGTGCCCGTAACCTAACCCAACTGATAAGTGTGCAAATGGAAGAAAAAAGGATCCGCGTAGAAATACGGATGTGCTTCAATCCTGTGGGAACGGCCGACCGGTAGGGGAATCAAAATAAAACAAACAATTACGCCTCGGAACGGTGCGAACAGCCAGACCTTTTTTTCTCTAGCCTAGCGATGAAAACAAACGCGAGCAAGGAATCATCTCTGCTCAAGGTTTGTTTTAAGGTATAATGAGGGTATATAGAGCTAACCAAGGTGGATATCTCCATAAATAATCCAAATAATCATGTAGGCGATGGGAGTTTTCGAATTTACTCAAATTAATTGCTCACAACATTTAGTTTAAGCCATGTATATACATTTTTTTACCAACAATCATTATTTAACACGAATACTATTTGCAAGGATGATTGTATTTTCTCCAACAACTATATATACCCAGGCGACAACCCGGCAAACAATTGGCAGCTAGTTTGTGGGCGAGGGGTATGTTGCGGATAGCTGAAACGGGGTGAGGAGAAGAAATCATGAGAGTGTGTGTAAGAAAGTAAAAAAGTGTTCGTGTTTGGTTCGTATGAAATGTAGGTCTATTTCGCTTCAACCATGCACGTTCTCTTTCTAACTACCGC
>KI915040.1:25222029-25253383 GCA_000473445.2 Anopheles farauti
AACACTCCAACGAAAACCAGACGACAAGTGGAAAATTTCCAAACGGCTGCGCTGTGTCCAAAATGTTTAAAAAATGTTGTGTTGATGTTTCTTATCCGTTTGAAAAAATAAACATGGATATTATATGTAATGCAAAAAAATTGACTGCCTAGCCTTCACTGTACAGAAAGAAAGGAGGGGAATAAAGCGGTAAAATAACTCACGCATACACACGCACGAATCGTATACATATACGAAATGCGCATGTGTGCGTCGCCGAAGATTACTTAAGATCGGCAGCCGAGTCGGCGGTATCAAGATTTGTACAGTTTTTTTGCCCGGAGGGAATGCATTGGCAGCTGTCAAACACCGGCTAGCTGTCAAAGATGGAGAAAACGCCACAGAACATTGACATTAAAAACACGCTCCGCTTTCTGTGAAAGAGAAAAAACTTTTCGTACGGTTTGTAAACGAAAAATTCTAAAATATTTCTAAAGTGAAAGTTCTTCGGTTCGTGAACACTCTTACAAAATGTCGGGAAGAAGGGTTCCGGCGAACGAGGATCTCTCGAACGTAGAGTTTGAAACGAGCGAAGATGTCGAGGTGTTGCCGACGTTCAACTCAATGGGGCTGCGGGAAGAGCTTCTGCGGGGTATTTACGCGTACGGTAAGTGCCGCTGCATTTCGACTAGAAAGCGCCGATTTCTCCTCCGCTGTTCGCGTAGTGGATTACTGCAAAGCTTGTATTTGTCCCTTTCTAGGATTCGAAAAACCATCGGCCATCCAGCAAAGAAGTATTCAACCGATAGTAAAGGGCCGTGATGTCATCGCCCAGGCCCAATCCGGTACGGGTAAAACAGCAACATTTTCCATTTCCATCTTGCAGTCGATGGACACGACATTGCGCGAAACACAAGTACTCTGCCTGTCCCCGACGCGCGAGTTGGCTGTACAGATTCAAAAAGTAATCCTAGCACTGGGAGATTTCATGAACGTGCAGTGTCACGCCTGCATCGGAGGCACAAACTTAGGAGAAGACATTCGTAAGCTCGATTATGGCCAGCATGTGGTCAGTGGTACACCGGGTCGTGTGTTCGACATGATTAAACGACGTGTTCTGCGAACACGCTCAATCAAGATGCTAGTATTGGACGAGGCGGATGAGATGTTGAACAAAGGCTTCAAGGAACAGATTTACGATGTATACAGATATCTGCCTCCAGCCACGCAGGTGGTCCTGATTTCCGCCACACTGCCTCACGAAATTCTCGAAATGACATCCAAGTTTATGACCGATCCGATTCGCATCCTGGTGAAACGTGATGAACTGACGCTGGAAGGTATCAAGCAGTTCTTCGTTGCGGTCGAGCGCGAAGAGTGGAAGTTCGATACACTGTGCGACCTGTACGACACGCTCACCATCACCCAAGCGGTTATTTTCTGCAACACAAAGCGCAAGGTCGACTGGTTGACGGAGAAGATGCGCGAGGCAAATTTCACCGTCAGCTCGATGCACGGCGACATGCCTCAGAAGGAACGTGACGAAATCATGAAGGAGTTCCGATCCGGCCAAAGCCGAGTGCTGATCACGACCGACGTTTGGGCCCGAGGTATCGATGTGCAGCAGGTATCACTGGTCATCAACTACGATTTGCCGAATAATCGTGAGTTGTACATTCACCGCATTGGCCGATCTGGTCGCTTCGGTCGCAAGGGTGTTGCTATTAACTTCGTCAAGTCCGATGACATCAGAATCTTGCGCGACATTGAGCAGTACTACTCCACGCAAATCGATGAAATGCCCATGAATGTGGCAGATCTTATTTAAGTGCTTCGGTGCGTTATCGTAACGTATGATGGAGCAGAAATTTCATATGTTTGGAAACAAAAAACTGAACTCATCCCCGGTTATGCACAGCTTTTTTCGCGGTGCATCGCTTTTAGTACACGTAATCTTTTAAGCATGTAATCATACTTTCTCTATGTTCTGAACTTTACTGATGGACTTGAAATAAATAGAATTGTATAAACTAATCGTGTGGTTTCATTCTTTACAATCCGTTATTATTTTAACCTAAAGAATATCGATCTCAACCAAAGAAAATGAATATTTCAAAATAGTGTGCGAAAATCAAACAGATTAGAAATTTATACACAATTTTCAGTGGTACCAATTTATGACCACAATCGTTTGGATTATCTTTTTAAAAGTTAACAATTTCGACCTTCTTGCACATCCTTTCATAAGGACTGTCATCAGCACCTTTTCACAATTTTCCACAAACAAAAAAAATGTTTGACGTTTGGGCCAACAGACACGAAAAAATCTTCATTATTTTGGCGAAAGCAAACTAGTTGTAGGGCAATTGTATGGAGCGTGTCTAGAAAACTGTTTTCCAAATCGAGGAGCCATCGCTACAAATTTTAAGTAAGTTACGAACGAAAATTGTGACCTTCCAAGAGTGCATGTGAGTGTAACTGTGCGTAAACAAAAAGGACTTTTTGTGCGCTTCTCTGTAAAACTATCCTGCTTACTCGCTTGTACGGGTGGCTCCAACAAAGGCGCACTCTCGCTTTCACTCGCTGTCTTCGCACACCCCGAAAAAGACAGGGAAAAAACTTTCGCCATTTCCTTTGCGTGGAATGGTTTTCCCTCGGTGGTGCAGTAAATCATCACATTTTTCGGCCGCAGTGAAGTGTGCATCGTTTGAAACGCAGGTCAGCTTTACCCGAACGGTGTGAGCAGCGATGGAAAAGGTGAAAAGTGTTGAAAGGGCTGCCATCATCAAGAGTCGACCGAATAACGAACAGAAAGCGGCCGCAAACGGTGGTACTACACAGCTGAACAGTGACGGAACGCCACCGTTACGTTTGCGACCATCGCAACTTTATCACCAGCCTCAGCTAGCGGCCACGGGACCACCGGATCGAAAGACCACCGCACACCCACAGCAGCACCAGGATCGGGTGGAAAACGTAGACAACAACGACGAGGACAGCGAGGATGACGAGCAGGAAAATCAATACTTCTACGAGGATGAAATTTTTTGTCTCACCCCCAAAAACGGTCACGTCAAGTTCGGCCTGGTGCTCGATAACTACGACGAAAGTGAGGAAGAGACGGCCGAGGATGACGCACCGAAGCGTGGCGAAATACGGGCCTGCTGGCATCCGGATGGGCGTGAAGAAATAATCAAACAGCGAAAGGTTCGATATTGCAAACCTTTTCTTAGTGGTTCTTTACGACGGGTTATGTAATGAAATATATTTCCTTCGTGTGCAGGTGGGTCTCGCCGACCGGACACTGATGCCGGGTGATGTGGTGCGCCGGATGGTTCCGGGACGGGATACGCAGCGAGGCTATTGTCATGAAATTAAGGTCCGGGCGGATCTGCGCATCGTCGGCACGAAGTATGTGGTGCGAAAT
The DNA here is from genome assembly GCA_000473445.2 of Anopheles farauti. Lineage (NCBI taxonomy): Eukaryota > Metazoa > Arthropoda > Insecta > Diptera > Culicidae > Anopheles > Anopheles farauti. The sequence continues at coordinate 25,225,436 of KI915040.1, forward strand.
GTGGCCTCGGATCGCCTGCGACCGTTGCTCTCCATGCCGAAGGACAGTGCCGTGTGTCTGGACTCGTGGGTGGGCAGCACGAAGCAAATCAACGAAAAGCTCGTACTCAAGTGAGAGAAGATTGTAAATTGCCTTGCCTTTGCGAACAGTAATAGTAATGGTTGCTTTTTTTCGTAGGTCATCGTGTGGATCGTTGGTAGAAATTTGCCCAGCAAGTGAGTTGGGTATGTTTCGCGATCACAGTATGCGGTTCCGGCGGGGATTCTTCGCCGAGCCACTGTTCTATCCCGGTCAGCAATTGGTGGGCCTGATGAGTGAGCTGGCGAACGGCAAGTGGCTCACGACTTCGAACGAGATGAAACTGTCGCGGAAGAACTACATGCTGGAGCGTAAATTTACCGTCCAGTCGGTAGAATTACAAGGCGTCTCCGTGCACTGGCAGTGCAAGGTTTCGGTTGAGGACGTAGAACAAAAGCTCGCCGAGGGTGTCGGGCTGCAACAACCGCCAGAGTACATTACAGGCGAGGATTTGAAGCGTTTGAAAAAGTTGAACCTTTTCGAACCTTGTATGCTACAAATCAACGATAAGAACTATTTGCGGCTTGAGGAGGCGGATATCATTTGTACGAAGCAATCCTGGCGTAAAGATATGAGCAGCAAGTACCGCGAGCAGTTGGTGCGAGAAGGCAAGGGAAAGGATCGCGCTACCTCCAAACCCCCGGTGGGTGAAGCAGGAAAGAAGGGAAAGGCATCGAAATGCGGTAACGGCTCTTCAAAGTTATCGGTCAAGAAAGCAGACAATTTAGCAGCGAAGTTAACCGATAGTGACGAAGGATGGGAGACGGATGAAGAAGGCGAACTATCCGATGGTGCAGCCTCTTCCTGCTCGGCTACCTCCAAAACCAGCCCGAAAAAGTCACCACTGCTGTCGAAACGAGTGCGAAAGTTAAAACGACGCCAGCTGCTGGGCGTTGAATTCGGTACCGATCGGTTCCCGGCGGCCGGTGACGAGGTGATTACCGAGGCACTGGTTGTGTACAGCACGGCCACGGTCGTCTGGCAGGACGGGACAATCGAGCCAAACATTCCGTCCACCGAGTTGCGTCCAATACACCATCTGGACGATCACGAGTTCTTTCCGGGTGACTTCGTGCTGGCCGGCAACACGGATCCGGCAAAAAATCCATCCTTCCGCGACTACGGTGTGATACAGGACGTTGATCATCACGGGCGAACGGCACGTGTGAAGTGGTTCAGTACGTACACTTGCACCTCGGAACCACAGCCGACGTACAACGGTGAAACGGAGGTCAGCGTGTACGATCTGAAGGACCATCCGGATTTTCAGTATCGCCCGGGAACGATTGTGATACGGGTGGCTAACTTTACCGGCGCAGAGGAAGGTGGTCTATCCACGGCGGGGCAGGTGCTAGATAACTATCCAAACGGGATGGTGCAGGTGTGGTGGGTGGATGGTTTTGTGAGCTTATGCTGGCCGCAGGATATCTTCGAGGTGGGCCAGTACGACTCGGAGAACAACTTCTGGGGTAGTGTCGGCGATTCCGATGCCGAGTCATGGGAAACGGAGGCTGAATCGTGCCACTTTGGTGATGCGGACCCTGCTTCACCGTCGGTGGTGCTAAAGCCACAGCTGACGGTAAATCTGGAGCGGGCGCGTGTTGCCATCGCCCGACTGGAGGAACTGTTCAACATCAATCCACACCTACAGAACCAGGAGATCATGAAGAAGCTGATGTTGGTGTACAAAAAGTGTCGCTTTCTGGATCGACTGATGAATACGAGCTTCTTTCACGAGCGCCATTTTATGGGACTGGTAGAGCGAGTGCGCAAATCGAACAATCAAACCACGGTCGAACGGATGCAGGATCAGAAGAATAGGTTGTTTAATCAGAGTGCCTCGGGATCAAAAACGTCCACGCCGACGGCGGACACACCAGTAGAGGCACAGAAAAGTTCGCTCCTGCTGCAGCAGCGTGCACTCTTTAGTCCGGGCACACCGAATGGTGGCAGCCAAGCTCCGCCTGTTACCAGCCCAGCTGTCGAAAAACCCGAGGAAGATGACAAAGCGAACTACAATGTCGGCATAGCGAATATGGAGCTGGATTACGTGAACAACATGTGCATGAAGATGAACGAAGACGCCGATGTCGATTTGAACAATACCAGCTCGGTCTTTGATCTGGCCGGGGGTGCTCCGGAGTCGGACAAACCGGATCAGGAGGAGGACAAAGAAACGGGTGAGCAGCTGGCACGGGAATGCGTATCGGCACGACTGTGCTCTCTCATCAAAGGCCAGCTGATAAAGGTTCTAGAAGAGATCAACGAGCGGTACGGTCTGGAGGACCCGTTCAAGGAAATCATTTCCGTGGTTGAGCTCAAAACACCGACACTTGCCTCGATGCCACCCTCGTGGACACCGTCACCAGCCGGAACACCGGACATTCCCGGCACCAATACGATGGCCTCCAATCCGCTTGCAACAAGCTCGCCGGCGGTGATTGCTGATGCAATGGTACCATCCTCACCCTCGGCCGGTGTCATCGCTCCGGAATGCTTCCAGATAATCGAATCGGCACCGACATCGCACAAGTATCATCTCACCATATTCCAAACGAGCAACGCACAAAGCTTCTACAAAGCCGTCCAACGCGAACACTGGATGCTGCGATCGGGCTTACCACCTGGGGTATGGGTGCGAACGTTCGAGGATCGCTTGGATCTGCTAAGCGTTATGATCGAGGGCCCGAAGAAGACGCCTTACGAGGATGGGCTGTTTCTGTTCGATATTCAGCTCGGCCTCGATTACCCACGTACGCCACCGTTGTGTCACTACATTAGCTACTGTACCGATCGGTTGAATCCGAATCTGTACGAAGATGGCAAGGTGTGTGTTTCGTTGCTTGGTACTTGGTCGGGGCGCGGAACGGAAGTTTGGGGTCCGTCGAGTACGCTGCTGCAGGTGATCGTATCGATACAGGGATTGATCCTAGTGTCGGAACCGTACTTCAACGAGGCAGGCTATGAGAAGCTTCGAGGTGAGTGTGGACATAATTTGCAACAGCTTTTCAGATGATGTTGTACGATTTTTATGTCGTATTTAAAAAAATACAACTTCTAAAAGCATTGACATAAGAGACGTGACACATTGAATATGTTCCGGGATGTTTTTTGCCTTCATGCATAGCCATTATTTGTTCTCGCGAGGTGGGAATATCAGTCAAGCTCTTTTATATTCGCCGTTTACCCATGTACGGATTTACTTAACAAACCATTTCGCACTTTCTCGTACCAGGTTCGCAACAGGGCAAGGAAAACTCGCGCATGTACAACGAAATGGTGCTGCTGAAGCTTGTTCAGTCGATGACGAAATTGGTATCCAATCCACCGGAAGTGTTTCGTGAGCAAATTTTATCCCACTTCCACGCGTGCGGACAACGAATGTACCGTCGGCTTCGTGCATGGATGGAACTATCCAGTGGTTACAATCGTAAAGCCAGCGTGTCAGAAAAGAAAGGTAATTTCACGGACGGTAATGGTGGTACAAGTAAGTTTTTAAGGAAGCTCTCTTTTTTGCATTTTTGTCTAGAACACGAATCAACCGATACCGGCACATCGGAAACAACAGGGCCCGCCACTAGCACACTTTCAGTCAACCGAGAGGACGGTGCAGAGAATAAGTGTGAATCGGTGATTCCCGCCATCAGTAGTGAGTGTTTGATATCGCAACCGGAATTTCCTCTAATTCCAGCGAGCCGTGGGTTTTGCCTAACATTGACCGGTCTGTTGGAATCATTCCAAAATCAGTTGCAACAGTTAGCCCCACTGCCACACGCAGATGGCAAATAACAACCGTGGCTGAGTAGATATATTATTGGTGGCCGGTGTTATTGTTGTTGCGCGTCTGTAGGTTGTATTGCTGTGGTGCCTCTCGTTCACGCTGCAATCGCAGCATAAAATGCTGCTCTCCTCTAGCAGAGATGGAGAAAGCAGCAGCCCTACGAAGAGATAGCTTTACTAGCGGAGCAGTTTATGCCGGGAAAGAACAGCCTTTATCATGCCGTTTGAAATGAATTTCGTAAGTTTTCTTCATTCCTGTAGCAATAAATGCTACTTATGGTGAAAGCAATCAGTGGAGCAAAAATTAAAACAAATTAAATTAACACTCTGTTATCATTCATGTTTTGCTTCACTAAAATTTCATTTTCCAATTGGTTTCGTTAGTAGATGTTTCGAGAGTAGATTATAATTTGGAGATGCTTTTTTGTTTTAATACATCCTACGTTAGGGTCATCCGATATTTTGGTCACAGCGTCGTCGTGTGTTTTTATACGCAGCATTCACGACGTTCTATAAACGTTTAGTTCCTTGATCGCACATATCACGCTTCGCGTTTGTTAGTAGACTAGTTATTATGAGTAATCAACGAGCTTTATGCATTAATCAGCCTATTTGTTGAGCATTATTTAATATACTTTACGTTGCCTTTACATATTTAGCGAAGTATATTTTTGCCTGTTTTGTGTAGTTCATACAATAAACCTCTTGAGTTATGTTGAAAGGTGTTTTAGCAAACGGGAATGCTCCTTTCTTTTTGCTCCATGGCGTGGAGGAATCATGAAAAGGATGTCATACCTCAAGCATTCCATACTCGCACTCGCCAAACCCGCAAACGGCTACAGCTATTGTAAAATATTTGTACTGGTTTGTGTACAGCAGCAGCTATTAAGGTGATTGGTCCCCACGGTGAAGCGAAACCAAGAAAACGAACAAAACACGAAGAAATCTCTTAAAATGCTGTGCCTACATTTAATTCAATTACACTCCACAAATGCTATTACACGATTAAGCGTGTGCTAATACCATTTAATGCAAGATATTTGCATGTTGCAATTGCAGGCAGAGAAGCGAGTGCACATTAGAAAGCGTTCCATTTGCCACGTAGCTCAATGTGCGTCGAGAAGCCAGTGAGAAGTGAAGAGAAAACGTCACCAAAAATGAAATTGAAATCAAAACCAAATTCTCCTAAACTTTACCATAACTTAGCAAAGAACAATAACTTAGCTCCTAAACAAATGTTGTAATGCACAATGCGCAAACGAATGGTAGAACTGTTACTGATATACTTACTGAAAACATTTACACCTAACTCCTGTTCCTCCCGTGGAAATGGAAACTGTTTTACCCAAGTTGAAACTAGACAAACACCCGACGACTGAAGAGAAGCTCACATCCTTAAGCATTAAAACGTTCACAGCCTAAAGCTAGCTAGGTTCGGTCCACGGCTACGTGGTGAGAAAACAACCTGCAAAGAACAGCGCATAAGAATCTCACTGTTAAAACTGGTCACAATGTTCCTTCCGTAGAATTGGAAAACACGCACCAGGATTGTGAGTTTCGATATCCACTATTAGCTCGACCATCACTGAACCTACTCTGAATCAAATGCTTCCAGAAAAGCAGCTTCATTGATGCAACACCGAAACAAAAATAATGGCAAACTAAACGCACATAAAGATTAGAGCAATGTTTTCGCTGCAATATGAAAAACAAAACTCTTTTAAAACCACAATCCGAGCCCTTTTAAACGTCGCGGAATAGCCGCGTGAAAAGTGTAGGTAGTGCGTCTTTGGGGCGAAATGATCGCGGCGCATCGCGTAGTGCGGAAAACCGAATGCCGACGGGATCGATTAATAAACCATTCGAGGACCTGCCGGATCGGCTCATTCGTAGTGTCGTATGAGTCGGTAGTGTTTCGGAGATTGTTAAGCTACCCTTGCCCAGAGCATGGACCAAAGCATTGGTTCTGCACCGATGGTACTAAAGACAATGGCTTAATTGCTTCGCCAAATTAAAACTTGGTTAAACGATTGGGTAACAATACAACAAAAAAAAGACTGCGTGATTGAAATAAAGTTCGTTCGAGGCGGTGCAGTGCAGGTTATGGAACGGAAAGTTACTCCCGGGAAGAGTATTTTTGTTTATCGATATCTCAGGCTTATCCGACTAATGCGCGTGTACCTTATCATTGAACGGCACCACCTGTGTACTGCTCTTACGTATTACCTGGGATGTATGGAGGTTACCCCCACGTACGTCCACAACGGCAACAATCTTTACCACGACTTTCCGTTCACTGGAGAATTTAAGAATTTATATTACTTTGGCCAAGGATATTAAGGCACTGGTGCGTACGAATCACTGATGAGTAAAACCAAATCAGAATACATGTGTCAATATCGTGGGCGATTGAAGGTGATTTTGACAAATAGAACTCTAACGAGTCTAATACGTTCCCTTGCGGTGATTCATACCAGAGTCTACAATTAGCGTACCATGTTACCGATTGCGATCATTTAAGCAGGCCACGGTGGACTTAAATCCAGGCTAAGTCTCTAAACGAAGCAGTCCCTGTCAGCTATGGTTTTTGCGTTCGGAACGTTTTCCGTTGGGCTAGGACTGGGAGCGAATTTTCAGATGGTTGAGAAGAGTGCAAGAGAAAAGAAAAGCATCGTGATAGTAAACGCTACTGTGCAATCGTGTTTGACGTGTGAAAGTATGAACAGTTGTTAAATGCCACTGCATTTGCCGAAGTTCTTGCAAAAGAAGTGCATACAAATAAATTGAAAACTGTATGGAAAAAGGATATACGCGTTTTTTGCATTTCATTTATTTATTTTTTCTTTATTTCAATCATTCTAATGTACTAATAAATAAATCATGCCGTAAATATAATTGCTCTCAAATTTTATGTTAAAGACGTTTTACTGGGGAAGTAGTTTCTTGGCGTAAAAATGTAATACCGACCTGTTCTTTTTTTTTTAAAGTGACCGTTGCAGAAGCTTTCGGAACTAAAATCCACCACTGCACGTCCGCTGCCACTAGCAATTCGTCCGTACTTTCCCCCCCCCTGCGTGTCCGAATATGCTCCGGTCAATTGAATTAATCCGACGGTTAAATGGCCGGCTGACAATGAACTCCAAGAGAGATTTGTTCGGTCGCTTACGATCGGTTGGTGACGGCTGTGGCGGCCACGAAGGGGCCCCGTATTGAGCGAAACGAAGCAGCAGACCAGGAGAGAAAACGGTGCGAAGAAGTAAACGAACCGGAAGTCATCTGCGACCGGGGAACAGTGAAGACGCGAAACAAAAAGAAAACCCGCAATAGTTGGTTCTGTTTTCAAGCATCATTTAATAATCCTCCAACGGGGTGGGGGAGTGGGTACATTTTTGGATGGTGTGTTTGTACAACATGTTGCTACAAATGTTGCAGCAGTGTGATGTATAGGTTGGACCGGTAGGATGTTATTCCGGGCGATGGTCGAAAACAGATACAATAACGATAGTTGTATGCTCACCCACGGGAGGTGACGGACAAGGATGTTCGTTGGAAGTGTGTGCGTGTGTGTGTATGAATGTTGTAATAAATTAACCAAGCCCTACAGCACCTCCGGTGTTTTTGCTACGGTGTTATAGCATGTGTGTATGGGTAAGTGTGTGTGTGTATGTGTACAGTTGCTAGTTCTGGTGTGCTGCAACGCTCTTTACTTCTTGAGCGAGGCAATGAACGGCTCCAGCAGGAAGATCAGCTCAACCTGTCCCTCCACATCCAGCTTGTCCTGGGCGAGGGCCTCCTTCGCCGGCATGGCACCGGTACCGAGGGCGAACATGATGTCATCCTCCATGGTGAGGGTGGCCTCCGCCGGTCCGTCCGATTCGGTCAGCTTGACGGCCTTCAGGTCCAGGACCCAGGTCTTGACGACCTTGCCGTTCTGCTGGATGCGGAACTTGTAGATCTGCTGGACCTGGCGGTTGGCCGGGTCGATCGACTCCAGGCGCTTGGCGATGCGCTCGAAAACGGGATCCGACTTGAGGGCCATGGTAGTGGTGGTAGTTGTTGAGGCTGTGGGCTTTAGCTGGCGGTAAAGAAATGAACACAAAACGCACACGATCACGCTCACGGTCGGTAGCACAGAAAGGACTCGTTCACTGAGCACTGCTACGATGGCAAACGCCATCGTAAGGACACGGTCATCGTTGGTGCTCCACTCGGTGGGACTCACGCGCTGTACTTACCGTGACAGAAGACGGACACTGGGCGGTGGACAGTATCAAACTGATGAGAGAACACCGGTTGGACGTTCCTATTTAAACGCATATCGGATTGCAACGTGGACGGTCGGGGTGTATTAGTGTGTTTGTGTGTGTGTGTGTGTTAGGGTGTGTGGTACGAGATAGTACTACGGTGCGAATGATATGGTCCGACCGGTGCAAGGATGAGGGGCATCGCAGCCCATCCCCCTTCTTTCCCTCCGCTTCGTCCCGTATGTGGTGTAGAAATTCGTTATCACCAAGCGAAACGGCGGAGAGAGGATCTGCACCGATCCAGCGCAGACCGACAAGCGAAGGCTTAATTCGATAGATTAGACGACACAATGGGAGATATGGCCACGGTATTGGGTCTACGGCGGTGTTGGGACCATTTGGGAGAGGGACGGGTGGAGAAGTTAGGATACGAGCATCGTGTGGGAATAGGTGCGTTAGTGTGCGTGTGTGGGGTATACTGTTCTTTTCTCTCTATCTCTGTCTCTTTTCGATGATCATAGTGCCCTTCGACCGTTGCAAGAAGTGCATTTGTTGAAGGTTTGAAGGTCCTACGGTTTGAGTCCAATCGGATCAATTGTTTCCAGTAATAAAAATCAAACGAGTTTCCAATAGCTTAGGAAATATGTAAATAAACGCTTATTTCAAAGTGATTTATTTATGTTGTTGCTGCAGCATTCGACAGAGTTTTATAGTTTTGGCAGAAAACATGGAAAAAGGCTGAACAGTTTTTATGCACCTTTTAAACACTCTCAAATTACCGATGGTTCTTGAAAGATTGGGATCCTATGTCGGGCTGCCCCGACAGTATTTTATTTATTTACAGTATTTTTTCTTGTTTTTCCAGGGTCACTTTTAGAAGCATTTTATTTCTTTTTATATTTTGTAACGTACCAGTATTGTGCATTGAATCAAATATTTTAAACTTATTCCAAGGTTCCACGTCTATTAGAAATATTTAACCCACGCGCAAATATCGACTTGTGAAAGAACAAACAAACATTGTAGCAAAAATAGCAAGTTTTTGGATTACAAGCACAATATTGACAAGAATAATGAAAATTCGAATAATAAAAAGTCGAATAATAAAAATTGTTTTGCCTTAACAACTTCCAGTCACTAACTTAATCACAAACTTTCCTTGTCAATGTTTCTTTTGTTGGATTAGACAATAGATTTTAGAAATTGTATCAATAAAATGCCCAAAAATTTCTTTACATACGTTGTACGAAAATTTCGGCAGTGAATTTTTGCATAATTTATTATAATCCATTTATAGGGATCATATTCCACATAGTATGAATGCTTAAAGCACTTCAAGCTGTTCTGTTTTATAGTATTTCTTAACAGCTGTAATGATCATTCTTAACATTTGTTGAAAAAAGTGTTTCTAAAGTTTTTGTGTTTTTTTATTCATCTGTTATTGTCACGCAACAATTGGGTGTTGTATGGCCTAAATAGCTTGCTTGAGCTCAAATGTACAGAATATACTTTGTATCAACGCTCTTTTAACTTATGATGTGCACAGAATAAACGAATCTTGTCTGAGAGTGGTTGAGCTACACTGTTTGAAGGTCAGCATCATAATTTGATGACCAAAACGGCGGAACCGGATCAACCGCTGAAAGTGATCCCACACTCACACACATCCACCCCAGGTCCAGCTGGGATTGGAAAGAATTTCCCGCCCGTCTGAGATCGGATGTTAACTAAATTATGCATTTATGTTGCACACCAGACGTGGAGATACCATTCCACACTTCCTTTTCACGCATAAAATCTGCCAAATCCGGTTTCATACAATACGTTGAGTCGACACGGGTGGTCTTCTTTGCGACACCCACGAAGTGTGCTTCTTATTTAATGATCCGATTTTTGTCTCTTCGCTTAGTTCTAGCGGCCCGATTAGCCGCTGCCCGATAACTGGTGGCGGTGCAAAAATAGCGAAGAACCTGCCCGTCCAAAGGGTCTGCCGACAGTTAGCTCTGTTGCATCAGCTAAGGTGCGGAGGACCATAAATCAAAATCGAAAGTCTGCGCTGGGGAGTGCGATAAGGAGAAGGGTGGTGTGCGTTAGACAGGGACTTCGAACAAGGTGTCCGGTGCAGTGGGATACTAAGGCTCAAATCTCATTAGATTTGGTAGATTTTCAGAAATTTTCAAACAAGTAATCCTAAAGTTTTAGTTCCCAAAACTACTGCAGATGAGTCTTCAAGGGTTGAATGATCGATGTGGAAAGGGTGCATTTGCATGTGTGCGTCTGGTACATTTGTCAGCGGATTGATTCTGCAGCTACCATCGCAGGCTTTATTTTAACGCACGATGATAAGATTAGCTGAAACCTTAGCGAAAAAAGTATATTGTACGTCTCCAGAAAAGTTAATCTCTTGCTTAGTCTACACGCTGACTTTAATTATCTGTGCAATCTGAGCTTCGCTACTGTTTCTAGCCTCAGTTTTGCTCGTATTTCGTGCGCACGCCTCAAGCCAAATGCATCGTGACGCTGTACTTCAACCCACTCGCGCAGTTCTGACTCAATTTCTTCGCTAACCAGCTTTATGCAGTTTATGAAAGGGAAAAAATCACTCGATACAAAAACACAGATATGGGAGGAGATAAGCGTCCTGGGGTCCTAGGGTGTAGATAGTCGTATCGGCATGAGGTACGGCTGTTTTTTTCGGTTCACCAACGTTTTAGCAACACTGGCCCCCTACAGGCTTCCCCCGGGATGGGGGATGGGATTAGCGGTGTTGAACTTTGAACAAACAAATAAACGCGACAAGGATGGACGCTCGTGCGACTCGCTTCCAGTAAAGAATGGTAGATTTGTCGCTTTTCAAACGACTTTTGTTGCTCATTTGTAAAACAGATCGATAGTTTTAATTCGATGATTTAAAGTTATAATTTTCTAACAATAAATGCTCTACTTTTATCGCGCTATAGTTGTAAATCTATCAGCGATAGTGAATTACAACGAGATTGGCTCAATTACGATATCGATCTACGATCTACGACTAATCATGCATTATCGTGTACTTATATGGAAACTCCATTATCGCTTTTGATTGATTGATTTGTTCGCACCACTCTTGCAACGAGCGAGAAATGCACGCTCATTGTAGCAATCTTACGTAATAATATACGTTTATTTATTTTCGAGCATTGATACGAACATTATCGCTGTCGACCGTTGTTTGCATAGTGTTATGGACTTTGTTGTGAAGTGTGCTCACTTTCCCTTTTTTATGCTGCTCCGTCAAGAAGGAACGATGGGACGATAATTGTCTTTATGAATGCTGTTGCTTTTTGTGATGTCGTCTCTACAAAATGACCAATTATAAACGTGAACCTGATTGATCCTAAATGGTTCGGTTCTGAGGGGTACACAGTTACAACTAGTTTGACTAAGCCCAAATGCAACGAATGAAAAGACTGCATTGCATGTATGATTCTCTTCTAACAATGGATGTTAAGCAATTTTGTCCTAATAACCGAGAGTTAACAAATGACATTCGTGATTGTTTGAATTTTATACTAAAGTGGTCTGTAAAACTGTTAACCGATTTTATATGCAAGTTTTCAAACACCAAGCCTATTTCGCCTGCGAGGTATGCAATCCGTAAACGGTTGGTAATTCGTGCAGTTTTAAAAGTAGTCAAACGAACGTATGCAGTTCGCAACACACGTGAGAAAAATTTACCCAGTGAGATAAAGTGCTTGAAACGTACAAAACAAAATGAGAGGAAGCTATACCTTTTGTTTGCAGATTGCATACCCTCGGCATTCTTCATTTGATGACTGAACTTTTTCGAGCACTATTTTTGTACCGTTCGAGCAGTTCTGTTTTCCAACTGACAATATGGAAAATGCCAGCAAAATATTGGTAAAAAATTATCGCATTTTTTCATAACTTCAGTTTAAATTTGGTATGGATGCATATAAATTTAATGAACCAGGTAGAATATAAAAAGAAATTTACGCATGAGCGTTGAAATATATTTTGATTTTGATCGTAAACGTAGGTTGCAAAAGAACCTACGTCAACATCGTCTATAATTTAGGCAGAAAAAAAAATTGCCGAGCAGTATATCTTCAAAAGCAGAGAAAATTGCTTCTTCTAATCGTTATCCAGATCCACAAAGATGAAACGTAGATTAAAACAATTATATATTTCCGGGAGTGCATCAAACCTTTCCAAAGCGAAGCTGGTATGTTTCTTATTGTAAGCGTGACAGTTTTGCTTTACGCGACGGAACGTCATTGCGGGTAAAGCATGGCAGCATTAACACCATCCTATCCACACCGGCACGTAAGGGTAGTAGTACACAACCACCCCTATGGATAACAATGTGACGACGTTGGCCGAAGAAGGTAGTGTTGGCACGTTGCTGGCGGGATTTCGCTTGTCTAACTATTTGCGCACATCTAATACCGGCTTTTCAAAGCGATAGTGATCAGGTTTAAAGCGGTTTATTTTGAGTAAAAGTGCCTCGATATGTGTTTCGTCCTTACGATACCATTGATTGAATATAGTGTTTTATTGACAAGAAAAAAGCGCAAGTGAAATATACAAGTGAAACAAATACACACGTCATTTGTTGATGGTACGATAAACTACGCGCTTGCTGGGAACAAAGCCGCTATATGACGCGTGTCACGGTTTCATCTCGAAACGTGTTCCCAAAACAACAATCGAGCTGGGAACATACAAAAAAATACACACACAGAAACCACCGTACCGCTTATCTGCTTCGGTGGGAGAGAGGGAGGAGGGGGGGGGGGCGCACATGAACCGTCTGGGAGTGGGGGTGAAAAGACCCCGGGAGGATGTTATGTGTGACCCACTCCATTCCTGCAACCTGTTGTGGTTTTGTTTGTTGTCGTCTTCGTTCGCGTCGTGGAACGTGGTCGTCGATGCGGGTTGATCATCGTGATCAACGTGCGCTCACACACCACACACATACACACACACACACACACACACATACACACATTGGAGATATAATTTTAGGGGTAGTCGTGTGGCGGGTTGTCACTCCAAACTAGAGACCAAAAAAGAAACAAACTAATGCTATTACGTCCGAGTGACAAGAAACCTGATTAACGCCGAGACCGCACGAAGATGAATCCGTAGACCGAGTGGCCGGTGCGTTCAGCTGGAATTGGTCGCTTCCGGCTTCAAAGACAGATCCCGCAGCTTTCACGAGCTCGCTAGCCAGCCAGCCAGTCGGTGCGAAGAAACCCTTGCCCATATCTGGAGATCTCTCTCACCGAACGCCGCACGGCGCAAAACGTTTTTTCGCCCAGTTGGTCCGAGTCCGGGCAGAGGAAGGTATCTTAAAATAACACAACACATTCCGCGCGCTTTCTGGGTCGCAGCCGTGCTAGTAGTGGAGCAGTAGTTTAGCGGTCTCTCCGAGAGGCCGCCAGGGAGCAGTGCCGATCGCCAGAAAATTCCGCCGATTCTTCGCGATTTGGCGGCAAACAAACGGCTAGTTGGCGGATGCGCTGAGTGCGTTTTTTGTTGTTGTTATTGTTGGTGGTGCTGGTGGTGTTGGTGCCGATGGTACGTGACGTGCATTCTCGTGATGCGATCGCGAAGACTCGCCGACGACCGCTTCTTCTATTTTAGGGATACCACTTATATGGTGCTCAAGTGCAACCAGCCAGATTCCGCACCCTCGTCTGAACGGACGAATTGAGCGAGAGAAAGAGAAAGAGACAGAAAACACACACTCACATAGCCTACTGCGATAGAGGTTTCCAAAGCGTGGTGTTGGTTTGAAATTGAGATATCACTCGCTTGAGTCTGCCATATCTCACTTGATAGCACACACATGTGTGCAACCCATTCCCCCTCCCCCACCCCCGGTCATATCATGCGAATGCGTTTAGAAATCGTGCAACTGTGTTAGTGTAAGCGTCGTACGATCGAACACCAAACGAACAACCCTTTCGGCGGCAGAGCGACGACATTTAGTTACGGGAAGAAAAGTGGAACGAATTCCTGGCTAGGCCGTGTGCGAAGAGTTCGCGCCTGGACCGTCAAAGGGCAATCCGATAAACCCGTCGGGAACTGACCGTCCGCCGGCGGTATGAGCGTACTAAGTTCGTACTTATCAGTGCTATCGGTGCGCCACAACGTGTGTACTTCCCGTTGCATTCCAGCACTGCAACGTTTCGCTCTCAGGGAGCAGAAAGGGCAAGCAAAAGCCTGGCCGGGCTGTGTGTTTGTAGATATACAATTGTTCGAAAGCTTGCGTGGTGGAATGTGATAGCATCTCGAGTGGAAAGACAGTGTCCATAGCTGTGTTATAGCCAGAAGAACGTACGAGCTTCCTTACGACTTCCTTAGAAATTTTGGAATAAAAAAGTGATGCTTAAATGTTCGTGGAAGTGGAAAGTGTGTTGGTGGATTCCTCGGGTTGTGTATCAATCATTTCTTATCTTTCCAGTGCAGTGAAGTGATAAGTGATGCTTGTGTGTGTTTTTCTATCATCCAACGCGCTTAGCACCGGGCCCTGTGACTGTCGCCGATTTTAGCAGCAGAGGTGATCTTTCAGTGCAATCCGAATGTCCGACAGTGGCAGAAACAGTCGCCCCAGTCGCCGATGACATTTCCAGCGGCGATTGGCATTTTTCAGCGTGATTAAAACACCTCCACGAGTGCGCCATCGTCGTCGTTGCTGCCGCTATCTGGAAGCTATCCTTGCACGGCGTCCGATAAGATACGCGAATTGCAAAGGGTCGGTTGCTGTTCGACACGATTGTGTGTGAAGCAGAGCTTTTAGCAAACAAGCGAACCGAGCGTAACCGGTGTGGCAGAAGGAAAATCAAAACTTAAAATCGAAATCAAAACAATAGGACGTGGAAGCTAGGTGAGCTACAGCCCGAGGACGAAGGTAAGACTTGTAAGTCTCAGCAGGAATGCAAACAATAATTAAGGGATTTTCTCACACGAAATGTAACTCACACTGCGTCGGCAGAACTGGGACGTTGAACCCGCACGATGTATTGCTTCGTACAGCGCTGTCCTAATTGATAAGGGATCCAACGCCGTAGCCGGGCGTTCTCGCTATCACACCGGACATCCCGGAAAGTAGACCGGAAACGGAGCGTTCGTGTAGGCCATTCACATCGCCAGCCGTTCCGGTTCGATCGACCCATTGCGTTTTGTTCCTTGACGGGTGTACACGGCCACCACCACCACCACCACCTGTTCACTTCAAGCCGGGTGAGAAGGGAGTTTATAAAGGCAGAGCATCCATACTCGATCGCAAGGCGTTTTGGTTTCGCTTCGCTTTTATTATCTCCATTTCGTAAAATGTCTAGAATTTCCACGCTTAAAGGCTTTTCCGCTCGGATATTCCCGCGGAAATGTTCGGCAAACATTCGTCGTTCCGTGATCTAACTCGTTTTTATTCCGAGACCGGCCTGGGCCTGCTTTAATAGCTTTCGCTCAACAGACGGACGCGCCGTAGATTGACGAGTAATCCTTTTCGTAAGCGGAAAATTTGCTCGTTAAAACTTGCCCGATGAGCGTCATTTTGAAGCCTCCTTTCCAGCGACTCGGTCATGCGAAAGTTGTCAAGAGTGTTCGCGAACGTTGTGCCCCGGGGTGGTTTGTGTTGACTTTAATTGACAAAAAACCGATCCTAATTAATGGTCGGGGGCGGGTGGGGAATGAATTGGTCACACCCACAACCGGTTGGGAAAATTTGGCAAATTGATTCTCTCGATCGATGGGAGAAGTGTTGGAGCGGAGATTGAATTTTTTGAATTGTTGTAATGAAAACTGGCACTTATTTGACTTTTTGGTTTAATTTCGCATGCAGCGTTGGTGCAATTGTGATTTTTAATTTACCAATTATCTGGCAACGAACATACATTGGTATCTGCCAGCAATACCTCCGTATATATTTCTATCATTTACTCATGTTCGTTGGTAAAATTTTGAATATTTGCATCAATTGCATTCATTAAAACAGTTAGATTTATTGTCTTGAAGTATTATACCGTGGGTTTTATCCGATTTATGACCACAAAAACATTGTGAACAGTATATGATGAGACTGTTGGGAATCCAGTAA
This sequence comes from Anopheles farauti, assembly GCA_000473445.2. Lineage (NCBI taxonomy): Eukaryota > Metazoa > Arthropoda > Insecta > Diptera > Culicidae > Anopheles > Anopheles farauti. The sequence continues at coordinate 25,241,645 of KI915040.1, forward strand.
AATGTTCGTCAATACGAGAGCAAAAATTAATAATAAAAATAATACATTCGGAATGGAGCTTTAAGGTCCCAAAATCATCATTATAGAAATGAGAATAATTACCATTAGGCATCCAAAACGTACAAACCAATGCTGTAGGTACATGTGTGAGAAGTAAAAAACGATGCTCGTTCGTTCCCTTTTCAACTCTCCACACATCGAATTCTTCCAAATTGATTAATACACCGGAGAATTGCGAAATGGCACACGCTGTCAAGTGATCTTTCCTCCTCGTACTTATTAATGCGTGTATCCATTGCCAGAAGGGGTTCTTATTTTTCTTGAATATACTTTACCGAATGCTTCTTCATGATCATCCGTCTCCGGTGGAGGGAGTTGACGTGCGAAAATGGTTCACCGTGAATCGGGAATGCACGCACGCGAGTTGATGATGGTCGGAAGCGTGATGATGTACATTTCATTCAGGGGTCGTCGTGGAGCGGTTGTGGTAAATAGCACGCCGTTTGGAACCGACACCCCGACAGCGAACGAACAATTGGCAGCGTATTGAAACCCATTTTGAGGGTGAAAAACGTAGAAAAAAAGGGAACCTTTAAACATGGCTACCTGAGCGAAATCCATTTACGAAGCGTTTACGAGAATGTGCGAGAAAAATAAAAACAAACACTCAAATCCAACGCAACGCGCGAACGGAAGCAAACGGCACGGGGAAGGGTTAATCGGTGCAGGTGTGTGGTTGAGGACGCAGACGCACGCGAACAGTTGAATAAGCGTGTAAATATAAATAAAAGCTCCAGCAGCGTATACGGAGACTGGTAGCGCACATCGATCGAGCAAATAGTAAAATTCAAACGACCGGAACAACGTGGACGTGGATTCCGGAGGCCTGCCCCGAGTGGGAGTTTTTTTTCGTTTGTGCCGCTGTGTTCCTATTCGTTCTTCACCTTCCGATAGTATGGACAGCGGGTGACATAATAATAATGCTGCCCCCGCTAGACTACGACAGACACACGGACGATGGATTCCAATCCGGTTTGGGGTAATCGAGCATATCCGACGACACTGGCCCGCCGGAAGTGAAACCATCGTGGCTTTGTACTTTCCCTACTCCTATTCGAAAACCCGCTCCCGAGTGCCAAGAGCCCGGCGGTTAATGGGGTTTCCGAATGAGAAATTAATGTGCACCGTTCGGGGGATGAGCATAAGTAGGTGCGCGTATCTGGTGCGTGTTCTTTTTTGCATTTACGCAGCGATGGTTTCAGCGGTCAAGATCATGTTGCATTGGGGTTTCAGCTGGCCGGATCGGCGGACTCGTCAGGTGACTCATCGCGCTTCGTGACCAATCTTAAGGTTGCGCTCGCTACCCCGTCCATGGTGCGGGATGTCCGTGAGTGTTTGATTTCTGACGCATCGCAAAGTCACTTCCAATTTGCCGGCGGTGCTGAGTAATAGCGTGGCGGTGGTAGCGCACCGGTAAGATATCGGATTCGGTGGGATTCGAGCAAAATTTATATTCTCTTTGTGCACGAAAGTTGTTTATTTACCTATCGTCACGATAGTGCCGAATGCACTAGATGTTTCGTGATTTATTTGTGTATTTTAGTATTTTCCCTGAACGTTGTTAGTGGACGATAAGTGGACGTGTAGTTCTGAGTAGTTCCTTCAGGTACATCTGAATTTGTAAACACACGGATGAGATGCGTAATGGAAGATAAACAACAGCAGAAGCATTTGATGGCCCAGCAATACAAACCATATGATTTCAACGAGGTCCCATGAAATCCAGGTCCGATTTGACTTACTCCATCTGTTAGCAAACGGGTTGGTACTTTAGTAGAACAAGGTCAACGGGATGCAAAACGCTCCACGTACAATAAACTTCCCGCAGGGGCTCTCGGTTGTTGCCCTACATCCAGGCAGAAGTTAAAAAGTTGATCAAAACGACAAAAGATACGTACGAGGCATTGTGCGTTGAGGGAACAAAGTGGATGAAGTGTCACTTTGGTCACTTTGGTCGCTCTGGTTGTGAGGGTTTTTTTTTTTATTTACGGGAATGAATATTCAACCAGATTGAACGAATCTGAATCACATGTTTCGAACATTCACACCTTTTCGTAAACTCATGCGTTTAATAAATGTTTCACAGGTTTAAAACATTTTAAATTGAACAATTGAAAGCCCTTTAAATCGAGTGATAAGGTGAGTAAGAAATCCTGGGCTAGAATACGGACCACCGTTCCGTTAAATGATGATTACAATATATTTTCATCTTGATTTTTATAACGAATGGATTGACTTAATATTTTCAAACAATTCACGAAGCACATGTTCTGAATATGTTAGAAAAGTTCTGTGATAAACAAGTGATGCAATATTTCCATCATTTCTTTGCTTAAATCACTATTTTATTCAGATAGCTACTCATGTCCTTTAAATAATTTTGAATAATAAAATTGTTTTAAATAGTTTAACTATTTGCCTGTTAAAAAGTGTGTGTAAGTTAACAACACATATGAACACACTTCGAAAGCGATGTATTAATTTTATTTTATTATAAGAATAACATTTTCTCTAAGAAACAACACCCGAATGATTTTACTTTTTGAGAATTTTCCAGAAGAAATCTGGCGTAGCACAACACAAATTATTGCTTCTAATGAATCAACAGCAAACATTCAACTCATCGCAAAACTTGCGAAATTGTACGTTCAAGTGCAACGCAATGGAAACCAATCAACAGTAATAGCGATATTCGCATTTGCTAATCTTCCCGACTCTTAACTTGCCATTCGGTACCCAGTTTGGATGGAAAGTTATATGGCGTTTCGTTACTACAACGTCCCTCCCAGCCTCTGCCTGGTACACTTTAATTGGATCATCAAAGCAGAGTGTGGAACGAGAAAAAAAAACACAACAACATACAACCGATGTTGAAGTTCCACCGATTTGGCGAAGAAGCTAAAATATTCATCGACCGAAGCGCCGATAAGTGCTTCCCTCGGTGGTACTAGAAGACACGTGTGATATTTGTTCTCTCATGCAACATGTAGAGCTGTAGAGCCTAACAACACCTGATGGGACGATGCGAAACAATTCTGGCCGGTGTGAACTTTTCTTTTCGAACCATTTTTTTTAAATTCTCCCCGTATCCAAAGAACGCTCGATTGATCTTTTCGCTACCGGGTATCTCTTTCCGAAGAAAGAAAGAAAAAAAACTAACCTCACCGAATTGGAGGTCATACGCGTCTCGGGCAGCATCTTGACTGACTGCGCTCCTCGGTCTCAATTTACATCCATTAATCTTTGCTCCCCAACTGGCTTGCGTCGGCTCAATGTGCGGGATTTTCGGTTGGCGGGAAAGATGGTTCCGGGTGCGGCCAAGCATGGGTGTGTGCGTGTATACTGTGGGATTGATAAAATTAATTTACCTCAATTAACAACATGCCACCAGTGGAGCCCACGTTTGGGTGGTAAAATGCTGCGTGAACCGTCTTCGTGTCAGCTGCTCTGCAACCCGATGCAAATAGCGCTTACGTCTTAGAGATAAACAGACGCATCAAAGACGTCACCGCCACCGTTCGTTATAACACCATAATGCCATATCACACGCCGTAGGCTGTGGGGCAGATATCTCAACCTCGAAAAAAAAAAATCTCGTGCGAAGATGCCCTTCACGATGGTAGGAAAACAGTGCGACCAGAACTTAAAGAGTTGCTGGCGCGCGTGGTGGTGTGTGTAGCCGCCGGAAATGAAAGCGGCTCGTAGCGGCTGGTGTGCAAATATCGTACCAGCTTGCCACAAACCGTCGTTTGCTGTTGATGCACCGGCAGCACCACCAACATCTTCATCATACGGTCATCATATGTGCGCAATATGTGCGACTGATACTGATAAGACACCACCGACACTTTGACTAGGGCCAGGGCGATGGATGGGTGTGAAGTCGTGCTCAAGAACAAACTCACACACGCCAGAGGTATCACCGCTTCAATCATGCACCCTTACACACGTCGGTGCACGCTGGTGTCTTCTTCTGGAAGCCGCAAATCCGGCTTTCTCGTGTGAAAAAATGGATCGTTTTTTTGTTTTTGCAGCACGATTTGTTTTAGTAAAATGGATATTATTACTTCACGATCCATATTCAGTGCCTAGAAGATTCAGCTTTTTGCCTTTTCCAATTATAGTAAACATTGCTTTCTTCAGTAATATTCACACACACACACACACACACACACACACACACACACACACACACACACACACACACACTGCCACCCAGTCCCTTCAATGACGCAGCGGAAAAAAATGATTCCCAATCCCACCCCATCGAGGGCTATTCTTAGGCTTTTGGGATATTTTATGGGTTGATGGCAAAACTGGTCTCCCGCGCCCGGTGAATAATTAAACCGAACAGGCACCGTGAAGACGGGGGAAGTGTGCGTGTGTTAGCTACGGCTATCAATTTTGCACCTGAGATGAGTAATGTACCATTATTGCCCATGTAAAGTGGCTCGAAATTGAACACGTACACGCGTGGAAAGTCCCCAGTAGATCGTCGTCGGATAGCGTTTTGTTTCTAGCAACTGCCGGGATTGCCTTTGTCTGCTGATTTTCGAAGCAGAAAATGCTGCTCGATGTGTGAACTTTCCCCATTTTCTAACACACTTGCACGGAAGCGTATTACTATATTTATAGCTCAAGAATCAGTACGTAGAACATTCCTACGGCGAAGCTCATCCCAGCGGATCCTGTCGAGATGGAGGTGAATAGCGTGAATAGTGAACGCGATAGAAGCAGGATATAATACGAAACATGTTGACCGGGCTGGCTCGGTTATTGAAAATTCTTGTCATTTCACTTGTTGCATGGGTACACACAGGTTATTGCTGGTTCATGGAAGCAAAACTTATTCGCTCCACGGGATGTCTGCCAACCGGTTCAAGTTCGGGAAAAAAGCGTCTTGCTTTCGCATGCGATAGTTTATTGAAAGCAGCGAAACGCGTTACGGCATGAAACGCTAAGCATCATGCTTGTTTTAAACTTATTAACAGATGTTCGCTTGATTCCACCGACAATTGCGGTTTCAAAAAGGGGAGGGTGGGAGAATCGACATGAGCAAAAATCAACACCACACGATGGTTGAATCAATACGCGTGATGGGGTTTTGTGTAACGCATCAGACACAAGGAATACTATCGGTTTGATAAAGCGTAAGATAACGAACGATAACGTTGTTAGTTAGTTCTCTTTAAATCGAAGATGGCTGATGTAAACACATAAGGAAGAAGAAAATGTGTACGGTTAACATTATTAAACGAAAATTTTTCGAACAAAAATGGTTGATGGTTAGTGATAGAAAGTATACAGTATTAAAAAGCAACAACAATTTAATTAATTTGTAATTCAATGACGCTAACGTTCTAAAGCTCCAAAGAACATGCGCTCAAGCGCCACGATGGGTTTGTCAAATGGCTTTCGTTGGCTTACGAGTATATCCTTCAGGGATTTGGGCAACCCAAAGGGCTGCATCATCCAGGTCGTTGTTAAAGAGTTCGCCTTATAAAGAGTGCTCTTAAGGGATATTAAATTTTATCTACATATTTCATGCATTTTACAAAGGAATCAAGGAAAAGGGAAACATTGAACATTTGATGCCATAACTTGCCATCAACACGTTGGTGTCGCGTGTGTGTGGAACCGAAACACAACAGGATCATTGTTATAACTTGGTAGAATTTTACATCAGCTTATTAAAATAGGTACGTGAAATGATCTTCATAGCCAGTTCAAACAGATTTCCTACAGACGGTCGTGCTGCTTTTGGCTGGAAACTGAAAACTTTCTCACTCGGCCGATAAACGATACGGTGCCATCTTGTTTACTTTGTTCCATTCTGTCCCGGAGAAAGACGTATGCCCACATTAGAGGGTTGGAATATCCGCGACACCTTGGACATTATCATCATGAGCGTGTGTGTGTGTGCGTGTGTGTGCGTGTGTGCGTTGTGCTTGCTTAAAAGCTTAATGTATTATTCCATTTCGAACCATCCACAGAACGGACTGCATACAACCACAATATTGGCTCGACGACGACACTATGACGATGACTGGAAGCAGTAATGGTGGCGGTGGCGGTGGTGGAATGCGACCATTGAAGGTAACGACCGTCGGGGACGGTATGGTCGGGAAGACCTGTATGCTCATCACCTACACGCAGAACGAATTCCCCAGCGAGTACGTCCCGACCGTGTTCGACAACCACGCGTGCAATATCGTCGTGGACGGTGGCGATTATGCGCTCACCCTTTGGGACACGGCCGGCCAGGAAGATTACGAGCGATTGCGACCCCTAAGCTACCCAAATGTAAGTGAATGGGGCGCCGTGTTTTCGCCCGTTTCCCGACCAAAAATAACACCCCGCCTCGAACTATTTCCAGACCGATTGTTTTCTCATCTGCTACTCGATATCGAACCGCACATCGTTTGATAACGTGCTGTCTAAATGGCACCCGGAGATAAGACATTTTGCACCCTCCGTACCGATCGTGCTCGTAGGTAAGTGTTGACCAACGCGTTTTTTTCCCCGCTACAGTATTTTTCTTTGCCTCATTCGCATTCTTACACTTTTTTTATTTTTCCACACGATCTGGACGATAACGACTTTGGGCTGACCGTGACCAAACCTACACCATCCTTGATGTTACACCTGTTACCTTGTGGTTGGCTTTCCCGTCCACAGGCACCAAAAGCGATTTACGCGTACCGGGCTCGGAAAAGTTCGTCACCACGGCCGAGGGAAAGAAGCTGAAGCACAAAATCAAAGCGTACGCGCTGGTGGAGTGTTCGGCGAAGCGGAAGCTCAACCTTGCGGAAGTGTTCGACGAGGCGGTGCGAGCCGTCGAGAAGAAACCACATGCGGGACCGCGAATCTGTACGATACTATAGTTTAATAAGAGGTGCTTCCCTTGCGGCAGGGACAATCTTGGGTCTGTAGCGTACCGGAAACCGTAAACGGCAAACGTGCCGTGTAATATGTTGGGTAGTAAATGACTCGCGGCCGTTCAAAGCCAGTTATTGAATGGGATAACCAAATATGGAAAATTTACGCACATCGAGAGGGTTTTTTTGGTAGATTTCAAACGAGAAGATGTTTTGCAGTATTGTTTATAACATAGCAGCTTACAGCTGACTATCAATTGATGCACACGTGCCCTAACCATACGGGAATGTTTGCCATACGTTCGAGATTGAGGGCAGTGAGAATATGGTTGGACGTTTCCTGTTTTTTTCGTAGGGTTTTGTGCTGCTTGTTCGACTACCCTCATCTCACATGTACTTCGTTGGTGATCAACAGAATGATTTCGAGCCCTACAACATTGTTTACGTGTAGTTAGCCTAGAAACATGATGATTGTTAAAGAGTATTTATAGTGATAAACGAGATGGAAGATTGTTCCGAAGAGACAAGAACTGCAGAGAAAAGGGTCTAGTGAGAGAAAACAAAAGGGAAACAGCCAATGTAAGCAACGATGTGTAGCACATGTATCGCGTGCTTGTTTTATATACTTGTTAAATAAACTAGTCATTTTAAGTAGCAAAATAAAGGCAAATTATTCTCCTTCACAATCGTCACGCAATCATGATGGCAAACCAAACTATCGTTAAATTGGTATTCGTGGAATTAAAATGTTTTTTTTTTATTTTATTTTATAAGTGATTCATATTGAATAAATCCTGCTGGCTTAAGCCCAATTAGATTTGGTTTTATTTTTGTAATTAATTTTGAAACAGTTTTATGGAAAGAATGGTTTTGTCTTTATGGAAACAATTATGGTAGTTGCCGCAGCATTAACATAAAACTCAACAACGTGCCAAAAATAAGCAGAACCTTACAATTGTTCCCAGTTTGACATCTAACGTCAACACACATTCCGCGCGAATTTCATCGCTACCTCCGCATTTGTTTACAACCGTTCGATCGTTATTTTCCTACTTTCGTCGAATTATTTCGGTAACTTATAGTTAAACATAAAATGCAAGCATTCCTGAAAACGGGACGCACCACCGGGGAGAGTTCTTCTTCCGCGGGAGCTGGTGGCGATAGCAGTACAACATCTACCAAGCGTGCGAAACACAGTGTTCCATGGGTTGAAAAATAGTAAGTAAAGCAGGTTCACCGAATGATTGGCTTCTAATAAACCATCCCATCCTTTCAGCCGTCCCAAGAGCGTCGACGATGTGGTGGAACAGGCGGAAGTGGTTGCCGTACTGCGTGAAAGTCTGTCTACAACCGATCTACCGAATCTGCTACTGTACGGTCCGCCCGGTACCGGCAAAACGAGCACGATTCTAGCGGCAGCCCGGCAACTGTTCGGCGACATGTTCAAGGAGCGTATACTCGAATTGAACGCATCCGATGATCGTGGTATTGCCGTAATTCGCAACAAAGTGAAGACATTCGCGCAGCTCACGGCCAGCGGTACACGGTCCGATGGCAAACCCTGTCCACCTTTTAAAATCGTCATACTCGATGAGGCCGATGCAATGACCCATGCCGCCCAGGCTGCGCTGCGTCGTACAATGGAAAAGGAAACGAAAACCACCCGATTCTGTTTGGTTTGCAATTATGTTTCGCGCATCATCGAACCGATCACATCGCGCTGTACCAAGTTCCGCTTTAAGCCGCTGGGAGAGGAAAAAATCATCGAACGATTGCGTTACATCTGCGGGCAGGAGAACGTCAACGTAGACGAGGACGTATACGGGGACATAGTGAACATTTCCGGAGGAGATTTGAGACGGGCCATAACCACGCTCCAATCGTGCCACCGGTTGAAAGGCGCTCAGGCACGAATCGAGCGACAGGACATACTGGAAATGTCGGGTGTTGTACCGGAACGCTATTTGGAAGAATTTATATCGGTATGCAAGAGTTCGAACTACAGTAAACTGGAGGAATACGTGCAGAATCTTTCGTACGATGCGTACAGTGTTGGGCAGCTGTTCGAGCAATTGACGGAGTATATTGTATACAATGATGGTCTTACGGAAAAGCAGAAGGCTCTGATCTGCGACAAACTAGGGGTAAGTGAAAGTGCGATCAAAAGAAGGTTGAAACTGTGTGTAAACATACTGTCCGTTTTTATAGGAATGTTGCTTCCGGCTACACGGCGGAGGTTCGGAGTACATTCAAATTATGGATCTAGGATGTGCTACTATTCAAGCGCTACAAAATCAGTAACCTTTTTGCTCGCATTTCTCAATAAAAAACAATCGATTTATCTCTTAGTATCTACACGTGCTTTTAATTTTAAACCACATTCAAACCACGCACACACGCACAGTTCGTAAACTTGTAATTGTACTGAAGAATATTATTTCCTTGCGGTATAGATACTTGTTTCACCTTATTCCACGATCTCAAAATCGTCTTCCTCGCGTTTGCGTTTGTTGCTGCTGCTCGATTCCTCGAACTGATCGTCTGTTTCCATTTTAATGTCCACGTTCCCGGAGGGACCCCCATTGCCAACCGAAGCTCCATTGCTTGCACCCAATCCCGTTGACGTGACGGATGTTTTGATTGGTTTGGTGGGCGCCGGTAACGTTGTTTTCGATGGGGAACTAAATTTGAACACTGGTTTCGGTATGCTTACAACCTGCGTTTTCGGTGTTGACTGCACGGAGGGCCGTTTCACACTGCCACCGATACCGTCCGACCCTAGCGCGGCAGCTGCTTTACTTGATTTAAGCGATGATCGACCCTCCAGGGCGGATTTGTTCATACGCTTCGATTGTTGTGCAGCTCGCAGCTTGTAGTTGCACGCCGACAGGCAGTAGCGGTCCGGCGGAAGACGCAACCCGCAGTGCGTCTTTATGAGCGGAAGTGGTGTAGCGTTACGGTTGCGCGCTATTTCCAGCAGAACGTCACGCGGCGGTGGCGTTGTGAACGCTTTATCTAGGATCATTTGCGTCGCCAGCTTCACATCGTCCAGTTCAATCACTTTCTTACGCGCATGGTTGGCGTATATCTTGGCGTCGTCTAGGATGCATGTTACGTAGCCTACAAAAGTTGTCAAAATAAGTAATATATGGACATGAATTCAATAGATGGGCACGTACGGTAGGTAAACTCGAGGAGTTGATTAATAACACGCGGCTCGTAGTCGGTCACCCCAAGCTCCTTCAGAATGGACATCACAACCTGTGCATCCTTCGGGATGTGCTTTACCTGGTTGACGATCTTCACTTTTTCACTCTTTTCTCGATCCGTGCTTTGAAGCTGTGGGAATATTCAAATGGAAAACGAGCGAAAATGAAAGATAATATACTTAAAAACTTAAAAATGATTGCAGAAATAAGCTACTCACATCCATTGTTGAAGCAATTTGTAACAACTAGAAATATAAACAACAATCATCCAAACACAACGCCAATTGACAGCTTGGCGTTCCCGGTGAGAAAGTTTTGACATTTAATTGTCTGACACCATCGTTGGTACGAAACGCACTAGAGGGCGCTATAGGTTTATTTCAAATTAAACGTTTTCCTACAAATGTGAGCCACAGAACAAATAAATTACATAGTAATTTGAAACACTAATTCCGATTAATTAATTTATTATTATTTTTGCACCTAAAAACGTATTTGATGGTAGAAGTAAACAGATACGCAAAAGTGAAGCTAAAAAAACTTCTGCAAGATATGTCTAAAGAATTACTAACATATTTGTTTGTAGCTCGTGTCTTTGCACGACAAAATATATAAAATATGACGAGCAGACCGCAAGATTGTGATACAGAACGAAAACACGTGTGGTACGATCGAGTGCACAGTAGAGAGTAGTTTTTATTGTGCGAAGTTTGACAACAGAATTTGACACCCAAGGTTTATACGATTCTGTGAATGGTTTACTCTTCACACCCCTCCTTAAACCAATCACGCTTTGACGCCCATGAAAAGTCGATGTTTGGTGAATGACATCGGCGAGAGACCCTTTGTTAGAATGTCTGCTGGTTGTTCAGCAGTCGGGATGTAGCACAAATTCACTTTACCCTCTTGGACGCACTCCTTGATGAAATGAAGCTTAACTTCAGTATGCTTTAGCTTCTTGGATGTACCATCCGACTCGGCAATGGCGATCGTAGATTGATTATCTTCAAAAATGTCCGCCGGCTCATGTACACGAATATTCAATTCCACGAACAGTTTACTGATCCACAAGACATCGCAGAGACAGTCAGTTAGTGCACAGCACTCCGCCTCGGTTGAGGAAAGCGCCACCGTCCGCTGCTTCCTGGTACCCCAGGCTGATGTTGCTCCATATACCTGAATCAGGTATCCGGAAACAGAATGCCGATCATTTATGTCTGTGGCCCAATTTGCGTCAGCATATCCTACTATCTGTCGGCCAGCAGGATCCTTCCTAGTGTACAGCAACCCGTATTCTGATGTTCCTCGCAAGTAGCGAAGAATTCTCTTCGCATGCTTCCAATGTTCTTCTCCGGGATTGGACTGGAACTGGCTAAAGTATGACACCGCCGCGCTAATGTCGGGGCGTGACGTCACCATCAAATATGTTAGGCAACCAATCAGTTCCCGAAACGGTTTACCCAAATCCTGTTTCTTTTCCGCTTTCTTCAGCTGCAGACCCGTCTCCATCGGTGTTGATGACGGCTTGCACGCATCCATGGCAAAACGCCTCAGAATAGCATCAATGTAATGTTGCTGGCTCAGCTTCATTG